>QEOT01006819.1:205997-231810 GCA_003123785.1 Pterocarya stenoptera
GGGGGGGGGGGGGTGGGGGTGGGGATTTTCTATTTATAGAATTATATTGAATAAAATCTTGGGGCTATTTTGAATTTTTCATAAATTCTGGGGGGCCAAAACTATGCACCTCATTCTTTCCCAGCTACTCCATTCTACTTTGACTGGTAGTTTTTCGGTTCAGTACTACATCTGCTTGGGTAAACAAATACATGGGACTAAAGATATTTACTCAAAGATGCCCAAAATCCTATTTGTTTATGGGTTTTGAAACCTAATCCTCACAACTAGCAAAGATCTTCGACCTTCCACCAAAACTTTCATCAACCTAGCAAGCATGTGACAATGCTACTGACACTGAAATGTACCAATTTTGCTTATCTAACAACTAAGGAACGGACCTCATTGTAATGTAATGAAAGGTAATGATGCCTTTGGAGGCCCTTACTGAGTTCAAAAAAAAAGACCAAACTCATATTCATTACAGCACAGATGGTGCCATGGAGCAGTTTGAGACTTCAAAAAGCCACCACCAGACCAGACCCATCTCGAAGAACAAAAAGAAGTCAGGATTTAGAGGATCTTCGAGATATCATGGTAAGCTCTAATATTTTTCCCAAATCAAATTAGATCCTGAAGGGGTCGAGGAAATCATTGGCTCCATAGACGCTTTGAGGAAGCAAATCTGCACCTCATTCTTAAAGGAGAGTGAAAGAAAAAATTAAAAACAAACATGGAATTCAGTTCCCAAAACAATAAACAAAAACAAAAACCTTAAATTGTTTTACCTCCCTGTTGGATGCGTCAACTTAAGGACCCAATGCTACACTACAGTCTACATCCGACAGAAAATTGAGAAAGGGAGTTTAATTACCAGTGGAAGGACTTCATGGGTTCGACGAGATTGACGAGGTTGGCGTAGCCTTTAATGAGTTGATCAATCTCCTCCTGTGCCGTTCCGTCTTTGAACCTTACTAACACTATGTGTTTCACCAATCCCTTCGCTTCCTCCATCTCTCTCTCTCTCTCCAGACTCTCGTCCTTTTCAGTCTCCACTCCTCATTACACGTATGCATATCTATAAATTTACGTTTTTCTCGTAATTTCGTTGGCGAAATTGCCCCTATTTCAGTATTAGGTGCAATTGTTTGGTGGACGATGATATCTTTACTACTTTCTTATTATTTTATTACTTATTATTATTTTTTTTACTTAATGATTAAAAAAATAATTATTAATAAAATTATATATTTTTAAAATTTTTTTTATGATTAAGGATGTTAAAAAAATATTTTAAAAAAATAATTAAAAACAAAATTCAAATACACTATAGAGTAATAAAATGAGTGGTAGGAAGTAATATGATTATCATTATTCTTAGAGTCGCGGTAGCATGCCCCACCAAGTTTTGACTGTTGGGCGTGCTTGCTAGTACAAAGTTACTTTTTATTTTTTTTTTATCTTATTTTCTTTTTTACATTTTTAAATATATTTAAATATTTTTTAAAAAAAAATACCAATACACTAAAAATCACTTTCTTAATCATTAAATTAAAACAAAATTAAATACATGAATAATAAAAATGAAGAGTAAATTCAAACAACATACTAACATTTTCTTTATCCTTATTTGATATGCTTAGTTGGTGCAATTGTGGGAATATGATTAGTAGTTGAAATCAATTCAATTCATTTTAAATTAATTATTCATAAAATTAATTATTTTTTTTGTTTTTTAAAAAAAATTAAAGTTGCATTTGGTTCCTAAACTCAATTGAACTCAAGTAAGTTTAATCTAATTTTAAGCTGAGTCTAACATCCAAATATTCAACTTTCAAATTACTAATCTTATCCCAACTCAAAACTTTCTTACACGGGAGACACATAAATTTTTTCAACTTAAAACATCTTTATACGTGGGACTCATAATCTTTCTTAATTTCTCATAAAAAGTACTAAATTCATCTTAACATCTCAACAAATTTTAAACTCAATTTGGATTACTCCACATAACTCCCTCCACTACTTAATTCATTACTATTCATAAAAAATTTAACTCAACTAACTCAACTCAATATCCAAATCCAGCCTTCCTATCTCAATCTATATCCAATCAAACTCATGTATGAACTTATTTATATTTAAACTTTAAGATAGCACGCAGCCTGAGATGTCCTGTGTCAACCGTAAAACATAACGTTTGACCGTCAAATTGACCTATTTCCAAAAAAAAAAAAAAAAAAAAAGACCATCAAATTGACCAAAATTTCGCAATAACAGTAATAACTAATAAGAGTCTCCATCTTATCTCACCCATCCAACACTCGGACACTAGAGAGCCATGGCGTCTTTGGCTCAGCAATTCACAGGGCTGAAATGTCCACCACTCTCTTCCTCGCAGCTCTCGAAGCCCTTCTTCTCTTCTAAACAAATTCATCGGAAGCTCACTTCGGTATCTCCCATTGTCTCAGCAGCAGTGGCAATCTCAAACGCTCAGACCAAAGAAAGGGTCAAGCTCAAAGAACTCTTCGAGGACGCCTACGAGCGGTGTCGCACTGCCCCAACGGAAGGCGTTTCATTCACTCTTGAGGACTTCCACACGGCTCTTGACAAGTACGACTACAATTCTGAGCTTGGGACCAAGGTTGGTTGGCCACTCTTTTGTGTCCCAGAGTTTAGATGTGCTCTCTCGAATTTTGAGTTGGAGTTGGGTTTAGGGTGAGAATTCGTTTATGGGCATGAGCTAGATTGAGGGATTATTAATTCACTTGCCGTGAAATTTGAATTCTCAAAGTAGGCAGGTGCAGGGTGGTGGTTTCGTATGAGTTTTAAAAATGGGTGTGAACTAACTTGAGGCGCTTTATGTGAATTTCTTGCACTTTGATATTGGGTGTGTGTGATTAAACTCACATTGATGAGTTCATTTACGAGTTTGAGTGACTGCAAAAAAGTGCACAGGAGAGAGGATGATTTTTTTTGTGACGTGTTTGGGTGACTGCAAAAATCATTTAAGAAAGGGAACAAGGAGTTTGTCATATTTGATTCCAGTTTTCTATATCTTCATTGGGTTTCTGTATGCAGTGTTCTGCTTTTCCTGAATGAAAAATGATAAACACACAAGTAAAGAAAGGAAGCTATAGCCTTTTACTTTTGTATTGTTGCATTCGGTTCTTTTCATGCCTAAATGCATATTACGAAAATGTAAAACAATCTCACTCTGCAAGTGTATGCTGAAATGCCTCAGAGGGCATTCTATATTTTGAAATTCATTCTTTCTTACATTTGTCATACCCGAGTACATCTATTTATACTACTGTATACATAACAGAATGGTCAGACTACCCAATGTTACTATGCCACGTGTATAACAGAATTACACTCAATATTCTCATTGCAAATTCTGGAAGATTCTTGACTGTCATTATGTATTTCTGTTTGCCTTCTTGGCAGAGAATACACTTGCCTTATCACATATGAACAAAGTCATAGAAACACGAGGAAGAAAAGTTTGATGAGTTCTATGCATATTTTCTTTCAGGTCAAGGGAACTGTATTCAGCATTGATAAGAATGGCGCACTAGTTGACATTACTGCAAAGTCGTCGGCATACTTGCCTGTTCAAGAGGCATGCATTTACAAAATAAAAAATGTGGAAGAAGTAGGCATAATCCCTGGTTTGAAAGAGGAGTTTGTAATTATCGGGGAAAATGATGTTGATGATAGCTTGATCCTCAGCTTAAGAACTATCCAGTATGGACTTGCATGGGAAAGATGTAGACAGCTTCAAGCTGAGGATGTAGTCGTCAAGGGTAAGGTAGGTGCCTGTACACTGAAATTTTGCTTCTGTTCTGGTTTCTTCTCTTGTCTGGAATGTTGGTATGTGATCTTTTTCCACTATTATATTTAGGCAATAAGTGAGATGCTAAGCACATTGAGTAGGATTCCCTAGGGTATGTTGCAGGTCAAATGCTTTGTTGGACCTTCAACCGATATTCGGTCTAGAAAGTTCTTGCCATAAATCCTTTCTTTATTTGCTTACTCTTGAATCTTTCATGAATTTGATTATTCTTGCATTATTGGAAGCATGTGCTGTTCGTATAACTGTTCTTTATTCTTCCTTTTTTTTTTTTTTTTAATTGATTCTTGGAATTTATATGCAGGTTGTCAGTGCAAATAAAGGTGGAATTGTGGCTATGGTGGAAGCCCTTAGAGGGTTTGTTCCTTTTTCACAGATATCATCGGTTAGTTCTTAAACATGGTTTGTACATTCCCACGCCTCAATTTAGTTGGTTTGTACCTTATGGTAATTACATGAAAAAGTCGTAGGTGAAAAGAATTTAAAGCAGAAGTCGAAGGATGAACTGGCTGCAGTATTGACTACACTTAAGCATGTATCAAATGATGATAAAAGTAAAAACTATATTGCCTCATAATAAAGCATGCATGATACTTGTTTAATGTCATGTTGAGAAGTTTTTGCCACACCAATGTTAGACTAATCAAGTATTGTACCTGCCATCATTATGTGATTGTATTTTGTTATATATGATTCTGAGCACGAGATATTCTGACAAGCATTTCTTTCTCTACTGAGCTTCATAGTTGATATCCAATGATTTGAAATCCAAAATTTTCTCACTTGCTTGTGCGTATGCATCAGAAATCCCCTGCAGAAGAGCTTCTTGGTAAGGAGCTTCCACTGAAGTTTGTGGAGGTTGATGAGGAACAGTCAAGGCTTGTCCTCAGTAACCGCAAAGCCATGGCCGATAGCCAGGCACAACTAGGAATTGGATCGGTTGTCATTGGAACTGTGCAGAGCCTTAAGCCATATGGTGCCTTCATTGACATTGGTGGGATCAATGGCCTTCTTCATGTTAGTCAGATCAGTCATGATCGCGTCTCTGATATTGCAACAGTACTTCAACCTGGCGATACTCTCAAGGTATGTCCTTAATAGGAGTTATTGGCAGATAATTGTTGCTACTCTGTAGAGATGAACATTTTTAAACTGAGTCTCATGGTGAAGGTTATGATACTGAGCCATGATCGTGAGAGAGGCCGTGTGAGTCTTTCCACCAAGAAGTTAGAACCTACTCCTGGAGATATGATTCGCAATCCAAAGCTTGTTTTTGAGAAGGTATATTCTGAAAATTGATTCTAAGCCTTATTAGTAGTTGCGTTTTTTTATTATCCTATTGTATATTCTAGTGATGGAGGTTAATCCTTTCTTTTGATTATGTTCCCACCATTATGGTGTGGATAGAGGAGGCTCCAAAATGAAGTTTTTCTTTTTTTAGCGTATATTCCCCTTTTCTCTGATACATGAAATACTTCTATGTTGATTCCAAGCATTTTGGAAGTAGAGAGGAATTTATATCTACATTAATGCTTTTCTGGCAGGCGGAGGAAATGGCTCAGACTTTCAGGCAGAGGATAGCTCAAGCAGAAGCTATGGCTCGTGCAGATATGCTGAGGTTCCAGCCTGAGGTACTTGTTTAGTTATTATCTCCTTATAGATTTGAACTCAGTCCAAAAAAGTAAAGGAATTAGGAGATGTGCATGGAAGACGAACATGAAGTAACATTCCTGAAGGTCAGGGGTTCAAGGGCTGGGAGAGATTATGATCAGTGTGTATTTTAATGAGATTTTATCTATCAATTTTTCTGAGCATAATTTTGCAAATACTCTCAATCTGCAGAGTGGATTGACTCTCAGCTCCGATGGAATCTTGGGTCCTCTCACTTCAGACTTACCGGCAGAAGGTCTAGATCTGAGTGATGTTCCTCCAGCTATAGAATCATGATTGAGACTTGCATAGCGTTTCTCCCTTTCTGCAAAATCATGCTCAAATATTTACTTCTGCATCCAAACAGATGATTAGTTAAATTTGATTCTGATCACAGTGACTTGAAAATCTTGTTCTTTTTCTTTTTCTTTTCTTTTCTTATAATAATAAAAAAAGGAGTCTTACTAATGCCACTTGATGGGCATATTTCCTGGGTGCTTTGATATTGTTTTGCGATTACTGCTATTTGTTTCAGAACAAACACCCTGGTATGACTTAACTGGAAATTAGATAAGCAGCCTAGTGTGCAAAAGTTCTAAAGGCAAGTAGCAGGATATTCAAAATCGACCAGGAAACACTGTTAAGCCCCTAGCCATTCTCAGTCTCTGTATCTAGAAAAAGTGTCATGAAATCGCCAATAACAAGCCTACATTTGGAGAAGTACTTTTTCCGGAGTCAAATGATCATCCGTACTTTTTTTTTTATTTGGTTATCGATCTACTTATTTAGATTTTGCCAGAGCCTCCCTCGAATGTATTATTTAATGTGTAGACAATGAATTGCCAGTAATCCCCAAGTGCGATGTCACCGAAGTGCGTGAACGTAGAGATTGCAAGCTTATAATTTTTTGCAAGAGCCCAGAATGGAGAACATGATGTTGGGTTGGAGGACCTGAGTAAAGAACCAACCTAGATCTACCACCTGAAATATTGACTTCTTGTGCTAAGAGTCTCTTTGCAAAGCCCCTCTGAAAACAAGGAGTTTCAATACCTACCAAGTACCAACCCTCCTCTCCGCTCGCCCCCATCTCCCCGGAGGGGAGGTTAGAAAAATCACCTCATTCCGGTCATCGTGTAAGCTTCACACTGTTTAAATTATTCGTGATTCTCGCGCGTCGTTTCATCTTTGTCTATTACCACATGTACCACATCTAACCCACCCACACTTCAAATTGATCAACTCAGGGTCACCCTTCAAATTGATGTACCCTCATGTCAATGACAGAAAAAACCGGAGTTCACTAATTTCCCAGCTGTAGTCTACACCAATCCGCCTCTTCTAGTGTGCTGCCCTACAACAGCAGTCAGTCAAAACAGTTCGTCACTTTCTAGACTTCTAAAAATACTAGAACCACCTTTGCAGCTACCATTTTATTGGTATTTGATCAGCCAAGAAAGCCCAAGACCGAAACCTTTATAAGGCATTTAGGCTCCATTATTCTTTTGTTTTTCTCTCTGTATGCACCGCTACAGGATTTGTAATGAGATTTTGTTGAGCCCCCACCTTTTGTGACTTTGACATTATTCACAATATCTTCTCTCCAAAAAAACAAAACAAAACAAAACAAAGAAATGATTGGCACTTATACGCTACTCCAACTAACCAGATCTCAACACATGCTGTATAAGATTTCAATATCTTTTAGGTTAGTATTAGCTAGTATCACAACATACTAGCTAATAAATAGACCTCATTTTGTTCTTTCTGGAGCTTTTTCCAAGTAAACAAGAGAAGCTAGTTTTCAGTAAGTTGTAATCTGGCTAGCTTCCTCGGCTGCCGCTCTTCTTGCCTTTCTTTTGCTTCTGTTTCAACTGAGTCAGTCCTGCAGCCGTTATCTTCACATTGCCAATGATTGCAGCAACTAGCTCGGGATCCGTACATGCTTTCATTAATTCCTTCTCTCTACTAGTTGCTTCTGGCATGTGGCTAAACAAATTCATGGCAGTTTTTGAGGCTGCAAAAGAGTGAAAAAAGATAAATGGATAATTAATGAATTGGCTAGTTTGAAGTTGGGACTTCAACAATAATGTAATGTTCCAAAGGTTAGGCCGCTAAAACTGTGATACTATTCCATACATCCAAAGTGAGATATTAGGAAAATGGAAATTTTGGATACCTTTCCCTTTCTTTGCAGTGCCGGGAATCATCTTGACACGGTACTTATATGATTGGAGTGCATTATAAGGACCACAGACAGGCACAGCATATAAGAGAACATCAGTTGGCAGTGGATTCCCAGTCAAGTAATCCACATCATTTAATTTCCCTTTCTCTTCTTCACCAATCTCATGAACGTCATCTTCTTCCATGGCCACCTTGTCCATCTCAGAAGTATTACCCAAAACCATATGGGGATCACCATCAACACTACCATTTGCATGACTATACGAAGATTCATCTGGATGCTCTCGACAGTCCCGAGACAGGTGACCTGCCTTCTTACACTTGTAACATATTTTTGCAGCATCATCAGAACCTGCCAGATTAAAAGAATTGCTATGAAATAACCACTTTAGATGATCATGAACATCAATACAAATAATCGATGTCACTACCTTTTATTTTTTGGTAAGTAATTTTTTTTTTTATTGAAACGAATGTATAGGCAAAACCCATATACACAGGAAGTATACAAAAGAAAACACCTAAATACATTCTAGAAAGAGAAAATCTTGTGACCGGTTGGGCTTGTAATCTACTAAAAACAGCCCATCAATAGTATTTGGACACGTACACATTTTATCTTTCTTTTTGTGTGACCGCACCTCACCCGATTAGCACTATTGGCTTTTGGTGTTTCTTTCACCTTTGTTTTCATTTGCCGCATCAGGAGTCGACTTGCTTTACTTGTTTGCTAGTATTGTTTCCTGGGGGAACTAAGAGTGACATTTGGAAGGCTAGTAAAAAGGTTAAAATTCTAGTGGTTGCTGTGTGAGATAGCTAAGCTTTCTGTTTTATTTGTCTGTACGGTTTCTCGGCCAGCGAACGGAGGAGACAAGGAGTTAAGAGCTTTTGAACTCAAAATGCGGCTATGCTTGCATTTGCACACATCAAGAACGTCCGTAATTTGTGAAAGTGGTGCGCTTGTTGTGAAATGGCGGATGAACTTTAAATCCCCGAGGAGGTGAGAGAGAGAGGTGCAGACTCTGCAATGGGTGTCTCAGAATGTCTGCTTTTACACGCATGTCTACGTGTGCTGTGTGGGGTCGAACTCGGGCAATGAACTCGGATGGAAGAAATCCGACGGAAGAGATGCTTGTGTCTCGGTGAGATGAATTTTGAAAGGGGCAGGGCAGTTTTGTGTGATTCGAACGGCAGGGACGAAGAGATTTTGGAAGAGATTCTGAGAGGGGCTGGGCAAATCTTGTGTGGGCTGCGACTATTTTTCTTTTGATGTAAATTCTGACGTGGCTGATTCTGATAGGTGGGCTGTTTATTAGAGATAAATGGCCGGACCGGCTAGAAGCGCCCCTCTTCTAGAAAACAGAAAGTGACATCAGAAAATCATGAACGGAAAGACCATTGTTCCCTAAAACTGAAAACCAAGATAGTAAGGATTGAACAAAAAAAATCCAGATTTGTTCTAAAGAACGCTCTTTATCATTAAAAGACCGCTCTTGTATCTTTATCATAAGATACAAGGGGATCATCTTCCACACCGCGACCAATTGAGAACAGCCATGAATCCCATTCCAGCAAGCAAGTAGTTCGACCACTCTTGACGGCATCACCCAATCCAAGCCAATTTTGCGAAAACACTCTTCCACAAAGCCCTTGCCACCTCACAATGCATAAGGAGGTGATCCACTGTTTCCCCATTCTTTTTGCACATGCAGCACCACTCCATAACAATAATACCTCGCTTCCTTAAATTGTCCAACGTCAAGATTTTCCAAAGAGAAGCTATCGAAATGAAAAAAGCCAACCTTAGATGGCACATGTGACCTCCAAATACTCTTCCAAGGAAAGGAAGGACTGTCCTGAAAAGACAATAGCTTATAATATGATCGAACGGGTGAAGTTTTTACTCCCCTTCGAAGTCCACAACATCCTATCCATGGCATTACAATTAATCCTCAGTGAGTATAAAAAGCTAAAACAACTTGAAACTTCATCAATCTCCCAATCTTGAACTGCTCGAGTTAAACAAATATCCCACTAAATCACACCATTTGAGCAATAAAACAGATCTGAAACAGCAGCAAACTTATCTGAAGCCAATCTAAAAATAACTGGAAACATATTGTTGACAGCCCGCACACCACACCAAATGTCAAACCAGAAACAGATCCTCGATCCCTCGCCAACAGCAAAGTTCACATGACTCTCCCAATCCTTTCTAATGAACTTCCAAAGCCCCACACCATAAGTCCACCAAATGGCGTTAGAACACCAACCTCCCCATGCACTACCATATTCCGATCTATGATCTCCCTCCAAAGCGACTCCCCTTCCAATTGATATTTCCATAGCCACTTTCCCAATAACGCCATATTGAAGGCCATCAAATTATGAACACCTAGCCCTCCAACCGAAATGGGAATACAAATTTTATTCCAACTAATGAGGTGGAACTAAGTAGCTTCGCCCATACCATCCCATAGAAAAGCACAGAACAGCTTCTCAATCCGGTTTGCCACTCCTGCGGGCAGTGGAAACAGTGATAGAAAATAAGTAGGGAGATTAGAGAGAGTTCTCTTCAAAAGAGTAAGTCTACCCCCTTTAGATAATAAAGATGCTTCCAACCAGCCAACCTTCTCTCAATTTTCTCAACGACCCCATCCCAAATAGCATGAGCCTTAAAAGGCCCTCCCAACGGGAGACCCAAATATTTCATAGGAAGTGAGGCAATCTTACAACCCAACAATCTTGCCAAACTATTGATGTTGCGCACCTCCCCTACCGTAACTCACTCAGACTCGCCCAAATTCACCTCAAGTCCCGAAACAGCTTCAACGCATAATAGTACAGCCCTTAAGGCTTGAATATGGCCACAATCCGCATCATAAAAAATGGTGTCATATGCAAAAGGAAGATGCAAAAGAGTAATAGATCCGTTAGTTTCATTACCAACTGAAAAGCCAGATGGAATCCCCCCCTTACAGCAACCTCCACCATCCGACCCAGCTCCTACATAACAATGACAAAAGGACGGGAGATAAAGGGACCCCCTATCTCAATCAATGCAAACTATGGAAAAAACCAGCAGGATTGCCATTGACCAAAACCGCGAATTGGGGAGTTGAAACATAGTGCTTAATCCATGACCACCACCTTGCCCCAAAGCTGCATCTCTCAAGCATATAGAATAGGAAATCCCAATTCACATGATCAAAAGCTTTTTCCATATCCAACTTACAAACAACACTGGGGGCCTTCCCTCAGCCGACTGTCAAGGCATTCATTAGCAATAAGCACCGAATCAAGGATTTGTCTATCCTGAAAAAATGCATTTTGGGGCTTAGAGATTATTTGTTCCATCACCTTACTCATTCGATTAGCAAGAACCTTCGATATTATCTTGTAAACCCCACTCACAACACTAATAGGTCAAAAATCCTTTAGTTCGGAGGCCCCAGGTTTCTTAGGGATTATAGCAATGAAGGTGACATTAAGAGATTTTTCAAACTTTTTAAAAGAGAAAAACTCCTGAAAAACCCACATCACATCTTCTTTCACAATCTCCCAACAAACTTGAAAGAAAGCCATTGAAAAACCATCCGGTCCAGGAGCTTTATCTTAAAAAATTGGGGTATAAGATCAACCATAGGTGGGGAGCCTTAACCGTATGTGTGGTAACAGGTAAGCTCGAAGGCTGTTCTCGTCCCTGCCAGGGGAGATGCCAACTGTCTCTCCTTTCTAAGAACACATGTTACTACTTTTATATATGACAACAATTATCCACACCTACTACGGATTCACAAAAAACTTGGAGAACATACCATTGCCAGGTTTCTTCTCTTTGGCTGCAGCTGCATTTCCATTTTGTGTCTCTCCATCAGTCTTGTTTGTTTTTCCAGCAGACTGAAAATTCACAAATATTCAGTTTTTAATTTATTAGTTGATTAACTAGAAAATGACCATGGAACAACAGAGGTCCTGGACAAGTTTCCATACACAATTCGTCAAAAGAAATATCTGCATTGAATCCTGAACTTAAGAAATGACAACTACAACTGAGTGAGTGTACAATGAACTCTAATTGGTAATAAAGTTAGGGATTTACAGCCTATCCTAAAAAATCTTTTATAAAAAGTAATTACAGTGCATTGTCAGTATGTCATCTTAACATTAGATTTTACATTTCCAAAAGGCAAAGAACTGAATTACTGCAGGGGAAAAGAACCACTGAAAACTAGCCTTGCTCAACGAGTGGGGTTATATACAGATATTCACAAGCACATGGACACACATGCGCCCATATAAACTATGCCCACAGATAAGATTGTCATGGCTGGAGAAACATCAGCACCAAAAAACAGGAAAGAAGAACAAATCAATATAAGAAGGTAGAAGAAATATATGTATCTCTCCTGATGACTGGCATAGAAAGAAAAGTGCAAATACTTATACTCACAGCCAGTAAAGCCATACGAATGTTCCTTTCTTCCTCATCTTGATCGGCATACTTCTCCTTCATCTTCTTCAGTTTACCCCTCTGTCCACGGCTGATTTTTCCACCACCTGGCACTGTAGTCTGAGATTTTTTCTCTTGATAACCAACAGAAGTATCACTTTCTAGTGGTTTTTCAGTTTCATTATCAACATCTGTGTCTACACCCACACCTTTCTGGCCTTTCTTGAGTTTTCTCCTCTCAGCCTTCGAGATATAAGGTTTATCTTTAACTATAGCTTTTTTCTCTTCAAGATTATTTTTCTCAAACGGATCAATATGAGAAGCTTCAAGCCCATAGCTTCTACCAGATACACTGGCAGATCCTAGCCCAAGAGCTCGATCAATGAGATCCTCAAGTTGTGGGGTGACTGAAGCAACACCATTCCCAGCAATACCAGATACATTTTCGTTATCATCAAAGGTAGGCTTCTCCTCAACTGAAAATTCATGAAAATCAATATCTTCCATACTAGTGGTAGTCAAACCACTATGAGCAGGTTCTAGCTCTGATTCTTCGAATATTGATTGATGCAGATCTGTAGATAAATCTGGAATGCTTTCCAATTCCACACTAAGTTTTTCATCCATGACTTCAGTCTGCGACTCTGTATCAGATTTTTCTTTGAGAAGCTGACTATCTTCTACGTCATTTACGCTTTCATCTTCACCTCTTACCCTCCTTTCATTTAAATGTGATCCCAAGGAGCTCTCATCCAAGCGAAATAACAATCCAAATCCCATAATAAGAGGGTGTGGAGGAAGAAAGTTTTTCTTCCCACGAATCATAAAACTCCCAACTGTAAGATATTCCCCAGTAGGAGCAGTTTTACTAACCTGGTGAGGATGAACCCACCAAGCACTTGTGACAATCTTTGAGTCCCATGCCTGACTATGGCAAACCTACATCAAAAAGTAAAAGACAGTTTGTAATCATATTTTTATCTAGGGCAGTTATTCACACAACCAAAATGACCAATATATTAAAAGGTTACTGACTTACTGTGAAACATCCTGCTTGGTTTAAAGTCAGAGGGGGTACTGGTTGTTCAGGCCGGTGATTTTTAATCACAGTACTAGAAGCTCCGTGCAGATCTCCATGGACATACCTGGTACAGAATCAAAATCAACATCAGAATAGACAAACTTTAAATTCTCATGAACCCTAGCAACAGCATACTTATTATATCTGAAGTCATTGAAGATATTACTAGTTTTCCCAGAAAGGGAAAGAAGATAAATATCACCCAGTCGGGAGTTGGCACATATTATAAAAACATGTTCCAAGCATTTACTTACAGATCTCCTTTTGACATATAACGCTTGACTATCATCTCATTCTGTTGAGCATCACGCCCACTGATAACTAAATAATTCTCACTGCTGATAAACCAATTAAACTTTTCAAACCAGTGAACTTTGCGCATATGTGAAATTGTGGCAATGGTTTTTTCCTGCATTATTATTTGTAGGAAGAAGACAATCAGCATACAACAACGCATCCAAATTGATAACAACAATTAAAAAACAAAAATTGGGTACAAATTGACAATTATCTGCAGGTCAGACTGTTTTTCCCTTGATACAAACAATGTTGACCATTAGACATGACACCTATGTCAGTGCCTACAGACACCCAAGTCACCAAGTTTGAATCCTGTAAATCTATGAATTACTGACTGGGAGAACGTAATCCCATTTTTCTTCAAGTTTGAGTGAAAGACCAGCTCAGGTCGAACTCTGGTTTCAGCTTGCAGCTTGGCACTGATTCTCTTTTTAGCAGAAACTGATAATTGTGCTCATCTTGCAAATTTTTCAGTTCCGAATACGTTTTACTCCATTAAATAAATATTCATACTTTCACAAATCGGCTGTAAATCGAAATGATAGATATAGGACGAATAGAACTTCCTTAAACACTGCAATATGAACCGTCTACTTTCTTTTTACTAACATTAAAATCACCACACAACACAATTGCAGTGATTCTACATTGTAGTTCACTTTATATCTCTAGCATGAAACACGTTGTGAAACACAAT
Source organism: Pterocarya stenoptera (assembly GCA_003123785.1). Classification (NCBI taxonomy): domain Eukaryota; kingdom Viridiplantae; phylum Streptophyta; class Magnoliopsida; order Fagales; family Juglandaceae; genus Pterocarya; species Pterocarya stenoptera. Next base: position 220,198 of record QEOT01006819.1, read on the forward strand.
TCCTCTTGCAAGATGACAACATTTGAGATCTTCAATTTTAAGATCCTAGTTTGAGCATAGAAAGGTACTGAAGGGGATCTTACATTGCTTGGTGATTCCAAGAGGCTGTAATTTTAATATTGACTAGTTCTTTCAGAGTATAGGGCCAGATGTGGATTGAGCTTTTCTTAAGCCATTACAAATGATATTTGGATACAATCCCAACTCAAAATGTAAGACTTGAGCCTGCCACCTATAATGGAATTGCATGACGAGAACATCAAGGATTTAAGGGAGAGATTGAAATATCCCGGATTGAGTATAGAAGGGTAGTGAAGGGGATCCCGCATTGCTGGGGAAGAAGAAGCTTGCCCTTTACTGTGATTCCAAGGGACTCCAACTGTGGCATTGACTAGTCCTTTTGGAGAATAGGCCTAGACAATCCCTACCATATGTGTGGGATTTAAGCCATGCCACCTATGATGGAATGGCCTGACAAAAATGTTAGAGATTTAAAAGGGGAGTATTGTAATACTCCAGGTTGAAGGAAGAAAGGTAGTGAATGAAACATTGCTTGGGAAGAAAAATTTCTTGCCCTTTATAATGATTTCAAGGGGCCCAATTGTAACATTGACTAGCCCTTTTGGAGTATAGACCCAAACATGGCTTGAGATTTTCTAGGGTCGTTACATCAATGTGTGCGATCTAATACATTATTGATATATATATATATATTTTTTTTTGTTTCAAGTACACTATTGATCTTTTTTTTTTTAATAAGTACACTATTGATCTTATTAACTGAGTTTATCATTTTTTGCCAGATAATAGCCATAGTTTTTTATACGTCAGATCATATTGTAATCAGGTGCAAAAGACATTTGAGATCCAGGCCCACATTCTCTCATTACACAATGATCATCAAAGCTGCATCCAAAGTAACAAGTTTCACATTAATGTTGAAACTGATGGGCTTTGCACCAATCATCAGTGTGATAAAGCCTATTGAAAGCTCAAATAAGGCGCTGATAGAGATTTACTAAACCCCAAAACTACCAGCCACCCAATCTAATTCATGATAGCCATACTTGTGAGGAAATGTATAAGCCAATCAATCAAGCAAATATGTGCGGTTGGCTAGCAAAGGAAATCTGGTACAGAAATCTGTTTAATGAGGACTATTAAGGATCACATCCCTCGCATATTCTACATTATAGCCAGCAAACACCACTCCACCCCTCTTTCTCACAAAAAGAAAAACATATCCTGGCAAGATGCCCATGTTTGAAAACCACAAACACATTACTAGTCAATTTATTTATGGTAAGCTAGCCATCTGGTCTTTATGATATGTCTTGACATTAAATATATCTGACTTTAGAAAGGTGAAATGCATGTCCACAATAACATTGCTAGATAGCACGATCATTAAGTAATTATATAGTTTAGTTCACATATGAAATTAGAGTATCAGCAGTTCAGCACATCACATGTAAAGTATCAGTGAATGATGAAACTACCTGTGAAAGCTGAAGACGAGTCTTTCTCTCAGCAGCTTTAAAAGCCTTTTCATGTGCTGTAACGGTCTTTTCCTGTTTGTTCTCCTGTTTTTTCTTCATTTCATACCACCGCCGAGCATTGGCATGTGCTGAAAGAGCTAAATCAACTTCAACCTAAAAAATTATATTATAATAACCGAAAGTACAAGTTTAGACATGTTTTATCATATTGATTGGGAGTTCAAAATAATGCCAAAGAAAACGATAAGCTTCATAAGAGATGGCAAACATGGAGGTAAAAGATGGCTACAATGCCAATGATAACAGCAATAATTATAGAACATTTCATAAGTAACGCTACTCAAATCTTATTCGTCATTCAGCTGGTAAGACATTAAGCACCTTATCAACTTTTCCACACTCTCCTACACTTTGTGCATAGACTAATCTGAGACCAACAGTCCAAACCATCCTATTCCTTAAACTCAAGTCCTCCACCTCAACTCATCAGGGGAAGCTTCCTCCTTCCAATTGGTTCAAAGTTAACACAGAAGAAGCATTTGATTCTTTGAGAAAGATTGATGCTATCTCAGATGCGGTTAGAGATCATAATGGGAATGTGGTGACTAGCAAGGTATCTAAAATCATAGCTAATTCAGTGCTAGTGGCAGAAGCATGGCCAACATATAAAACAGTTTTTCTACTATACTCTTCACATGCTAGTCAAGCCATCCTTTATGAAGAAAATTGAAATGGTACTAAATCCTATTCTTGTGCTCATTGTTCATGGGAATTCTCAAGTTTTGAAAGCCACCATCTTGAAGTGAGTTGATGACCGCCTTATAGGTCATGACATTAAGAATATCTCTCACAATATCTTGTCCATCAAGTTTGAGAAGATTAATAGGCTGGCTAATGGAGTAGCTTATCAAGTTGTCGTTGTGTCAAAGAGATGCTATTGCCTAAAAATGTCTCTCAGAGGACTTCCCGGCTTCCAAATTCGCTTGAATGTCTTTCTCTTTTGTTACTTTGTTCTTCAACCACAACAAAAATTATTGATAAAGACAGAAATATAGCACACAAACTGTGTACATTCATATCCGTGCATATGAACATAGATGCGGCTACAGAAATCAATGATAGAAGTGCATAAAATGCAGAATAAGCTGTGAATTGTTTCATTCTTCTTCTTTTTTTTGTTTTTTTGTTTTTTTGTTTTTTTTTTTTTTGGTTTTTTAATTATCTCAAGCAGAAGCTGAAGTAAAGAATACCAAAATTCATGTAACACCTTATCCACTGGGAATGTCTTCTCATCATCATCCATTTCATCAAGATTGTTGCTCAACAGCAATGTCATGCAATTTCTTTCAAGATAGAGCTTGTCAATGAGTCCAGCCACAGGATTTCCAGATTTCTTCTCCTCCTTCACCATACGAGCTAGGTCTTCCCAACTCATGCCCTTTGCAAGAGCTACGCGCACAGCTAATATAGCAGCATCCACATCTTCCAAGTTGTATTCTATCAACTCTGCCATTCTAACAGAACGATCAACTTCACTCCTCAATGTATGCACACGATTTTCCTACAGTGTAGGATATAGCAATGTTAAAAGGAGGAAAGGAAGGTTGAAAAAACACAAAAAAAAAAAAAAAAAAAAAAACTTATCCTCATTAATGTATATTGAAAATTTAAAACAAAATAATTTCTTATCCTCATTAATGTATATCAAAAATTTAAGAATCATAAAAATGTGGGATAAAATCCTGATCGAAGAGATCACTGATATCTGACTACTACAATATTGTTTTTTCCAATGAAGACATCATAGTGTAAGGAAATGAAGGAATCTACAGTTTGATCGCATGCAAACCCAAAACGTCAAAGCCAATCGGTTGAATAGATACATGCATGGCTAAGTCCTCATTTGTCTCACTTCCATCATCACCGGCAAAAAGCTAATCAAAATTTTGATGACTACATGGCAACCACCTTACTGCAATCTATATTTTATTTTCTCATCAAATCCTGTGATGCTGGGAAAATAACTGATCTTTTAACTTCTTTTTTTAATTGGCACCGGGTTGTCCGAGAATAGCATCCCGACTAATCCCAAGGTGCTGATCTTTCAACTTTGACTCCAATAGATTTTTTACCAAAGATATATACAAGCAAACAAAATAATGCAGAAATGACAGTCATCTCCATCCATTCCTCCAACTTCAGAAAGACTCTGAACCTGCAAGTCACTTGCACCTTATTTACGACAAGGCATATTTTGCAGCAGAAGAGGCAAAGCCAACTCCCATAAGCATAAACAAAAAAAGCAAGCTCAAGGATGAAAATGGCACTAAAATCAGGGAGTGCCAATGTAGAACCATTTAGTGAAGAAACAAATACCAGTCAAGATGCACGTAACTCCGATACTCATTAGGACACATGGCATAGCAAAAAAGAGGGAGAAGGATGTAGATCTAAGAACTAATTTTCCATGGGTGAACAACATTAGGAATTTCAGTCCCAAACCCCCTCCCCCAAAAGAAAAAAACCCAGAGTGAGAGAGAATTCAGTTGATTGTCAAGTCAAATCATCTCATTGAGGTGTATTTAATCAGTCTTTACACTTCAGAATAGGAAAAAGAAGCAAACCTGATCCAAACGTATTTTATTTAGTTTCTGGACAGCAGAGCTCTCTTTTGCCTTTTGCTGTTGTTCTGACCTTTGACTCTCAATTTTGCTGTAGAACTCATCCAAAGCTGCATCAAATGTTTCAAACTTTACGTACTCCCTCATCTTGAGCTGGTTCAGCAGCATGGGGCAGAATTCATCATAGATCTGCAAAGGATGCCAAAAAATAATGAAAAATATTCAACCATGATGCTTAGATATGACTGGCACTTTCTTACCGTCAAACACAAGCTAAAAGAAAAGCTACAGTTTTAATATAGAGGGTGTAAAGGAAAATGACAATGACCTGGCCAGTACTTCCTGGTTCAGAAAACGTACAGTCCTTTCCCAAATTCTGTTTCTGAATCAAAATGAATCCTTCAGGAACTCTATCTCCTGAAATAATATCCTCCAGCCAGTCCTCAAACTTCTTAACAGCTTGGACCAAAACCTGAACTATGTCATCATCCCATTTGTTATCTTTAGGAACCTTTGTACTAGGAACTAGACCAGCATCTAGTATAATATGCTCAGCAAGTGCAGGTCCATAGCCAAGTCCCTCCCCAAGAACAGTTTTCAACGTGGCCTGTTTGGCACGAGATACATCAACATTTTTATTTGACTCAAATGACTTCCCACCTTTACGGCTACCATGCTTTTCTTTTGTTGCTGCTGAGATATTGGTTCCAGTTCCATTATTCTCAAAAGGTTCATTGTTATCAGGTTCCTTGGAAAAAGTAAGGGCTGCTTGCAACTTTGCAGCAGTAGTTCGCTCAAAAACTCGACAAATTTCAGTAGGATAACGATGACGTGACATAATTGCAACCCCTTTATCATCATCCCTGTTGTTGAGGAGTTCTCATTATTTAAATTAAACAAGAAGCATAACAGGAGCTACCAAAGATTATCCTGGCTGCGTTTTAAGGAAAGGAATTGTAACAGCCAACAATAACACAATGAATGAAGCAAAAAAGTCTAGCAACAGGCTCCTATAAAAAAACCAGCATAATTAAGGTATCTCAGCAACCCCTAGGCAGTTGAGACACCCAAGAAAAAACCATGACCAAGCAATGTCTAGTGAACAAAGACAATTCTTCTGATATCTTTGTACAATTTTCAAAATAAGCAAACTAAATAGATGCAAGTCATCCAGAATATGAAGTAGTTTCACACTTTAATGCTTTGGTTTTCTGCTGTTTTACTAAATGGGAACAATGTTTATGATTTCTTGTCTTTAATTTATAGCTCTTAGAATGTACTTAGGGGTCTTTCTGTATACTTCCTGTATACAAGGCTATGCCTACTTCATTCATATCAATAATATTTATCTCTTAAAAAAAAAAAAAATATATATATGAAGTAGATTTCTAGCAGGTAGCTAGTAGCAGTTATCAAAGGTCTAGCTCTTAAACTCAGTACAGGAAAAAGGGAGAAAATAATACATATGACCTTTGAGCTAATGAATTTTACTATTTCTTTTTATTTTTGAGTGATAAATTATGGTAACAAAAGAATTGAACAAAGATTGCTAAAAATCCAGCTTTGTTTCTGTTTAAACACTAGCTAATCAGCACATCAGATTTCAAAAGTCTATATCACACAATGTAGATGAGCGATGTATGTTGGAATTTATGAGGTAAGACATGCATCTGGTGAAAACAGGATACTTTTTCTCATTGTTAAGTTATAGATGCACCAACCGGTCTTGAAACTATGACTTCAGTTTCCAGGGAAAGAGTCATGCCCACAAATAGAATGCATACTGAATCACCAACCTGTGGGAACGGAGAAGCGTCAAGACCATAAAATCAGAATCTGTGAGGATAATGTTCCCTTGTGCATACAGCTCCAATATAATATAGTGTGCACTGGCCCCCAGTCCAAATTGAAAAAGAATAATCTGTAACAAGGTTAAAAAAAATCAAACACCATTAAGCTAACCAAAACCAAAGAACAAGAAAAGAAGTTATTAATTAATTAAAAGTCCAAGCACTTCTAAAGCGAGAATGAATATCCCAAAATTGTCTATACCCGATCATACCCAAGCTGCCGTACATCCTCAAGCCTCCTGGTGCGTATATGCTTCCTTAATTTGAGAGTAAACCCTGAAGGGGTATTACTTTTGTCCCTATTGACGGTGAAGAACAAAGCTTAGTTGAGCTAGAAATTAAGCATTTATACTTTTTTTTTTTTTTCCAGTTTAGCGAAATAAAGCGTACAAGCAGAAGCATTTACAAAAATTTTAAATAATTTCACTGAACTCCCTGGTGCCAATCAAATAATAATAATTTCACTGAACCCACTAACTATCTAGAAAAATAAATAAATATCTAAATTATTTTTGCATTTCTCGGCAGCCAAACGCATGTAGTAACAATTATGGGAAGCGTGAAATGTTATCAATGAAGTCTCACCGAACATATGCGGTAGTGTGCAATCTGGCACCACTTTCCACCAACAACAGAACCTTCTCGCTCTCCCCGGACTCCGTGACCCCACTACTATTCATCAGCTTGAATACATATGTCTGCGAAAAGCTCACACACACCATAACCAATTCATGACTCAACAATCCATTTTATATCGTCCTTGTAAGAAAATTCAATTGATTCCAAAAAATACTTGAATTAAACGTTCAAAAAGAAGTCAAAGTTTTAGCATATATATTTGTATTACGCACGAATATATTTGGAATTAGGGTTTGGGAAAAGAGAAGGAACAGACCTTGGGAGAGAGATCATAGACATTGGAACAACGCATGCCGATTAGCCTACGCAAGCACTTGACCTCTGCCGCCACATCGGCCGTGTTCATGCGCACCTTCACCATCTCTGTCTCTCTCTCTCTCTGGTACTGAGGTTTTGTTCGTGGATTGCGAGCTTTGATAAAAAAACAATCAGAGCTTCAGTCCGCGAGAATGGAGAAAAAGACGAGATTCGAGCTCAACTCTAACCTTCGAGTTCAACTTTCCAATCTTATTTTGATGATATTAATTAATATCTGATATATTTATTATTATTAAATAATTATTTATTAAATAATAAATATATCACATCATATTTAATATAATAAAAATAAAATAATAGTACAATGTATAAAATTTTTCTTAAAAAAAATAAGAGAAATGAAATGTACAGAAATTTTGTGCAGCCCTTTTAATAAAAATGGACAAATTATTAAAACGTTTATCAATTTAAAACTTATATTTAACATTATTTTAAAAATAAATCTGACTTGTGACATTTTTATAAATGAATTTGAATAGATTTTGTATCATTAAAAATATATATTTTGTTGAGAAAATTTTAGGGATATTTTGAGAAGATCGTAGGACATCTTGAAAACGACCCATATCTGTGACCAAATTCTATTCTCACTTTTATTCCATCACCTAAAATGTGGTGTTTTTATCGCATTTTGATTATGTTTTAGATGTTTTAAAAAAAAAACCTATAATTACATTTCAGACAGCCTCCAATCTGCCATTACAGTTTTCCATAGTCATGAGTTAGGAAACTGTGACGAGTATTGACACTTGCCCAGCATGGAGAATTATAAAACTGAAAAAACGGTAAATATAGATCACAGTATTCTCCACTAAAACTACATCTCACAAAGTCGGCCAATCAGCTCAAATTAAAACCAGCGTCGGCATTTACAGCATATAGTAACTTCATTTCCAGTTGCTCTTTCCTGTTTCCAAAAAAGAAAAGAAAAGAAAAGAAAAGAAAATCCCACAGAAGGAATAATGTTCAATAAAAAGACTAGGTAAGAATTAATTGACAAAAATTATCAAAAACATGTAATGACACAAAGCAAACAGTTCAGAAAACTTATATATATATATATATATATATTTGATCAAGATTGAAGGTGAAGTACAATAATCAACCTAACACACTTCGGCTACATTGGGCCTTCCAATAAGTAAGCATTTAGGGCTGAAAACCGAAGTTAGCAGATATGTTTTTCTCAAAAACAGAACTAACCGACTTGTGTCTTGGTGGCGGAGGAAATCGACCGAACCGGCTGCCTATGGGGGGATAGTGGCTGGACTAGTTCCGGCCGGTCCATAGGTCTATTATCGGTTTGGGTCATTTTTTGAGTCTAAATTTGGGCCTATTTGTTTTACACTATTTCTAGTATATTTTGGGCATTTTTGGAATTACCTTAAACTTTTAATTTACTTTAAACTATTTCTATATTTAAGTTTCATTTTTATTTTAATATCATTTGTATTTGTAATTTTATGTATAAAAAATAAATAAATTACTAAATTAGCAATAGATATTACTCACTATAAGTCTATAACTATAAATTATAATACCAATACTAACTATATTACTTATTACTTACTACATAATTAAAAATAAATAAAAATCACTAAATGTTTAGTATTAGATATTACAAAAAAGACAAATTGTCTTAAGCATAGCATAATAAAAAATAAAAAAAACGTAACATAGAAAAATGACAACAAATGGGGAGTGATTTTCATGTTTGCTACTTTAACCTTCAATCTTCAATAGTTGCCACGTTTGATTTTGTGCCCAACTCTATATATAAACATTAATAAATATTAATAATAAGAATAAAACATCAAATGTTAGTTAATTTAAATTATGAAAAATACTAAAATTAAATTACAATGAAAACAAAGAAAACATTATTACCAGATTCTACTACGAAACTTTCTACATTATTCATAGCCTCTTTGATATCAATAGTTATTGATGGATGCCTTAATCAATTTTGAGTACAAATAAGTGTCTCAATGATTCTCGGAGCCATAGGACTCCGAAAAGGATTAAGCACACAACCTCTCGTACTAAATACTGACTCGGATGCAACCGTGGAAACAGGCATGACCAATAAGTCTCGTGCAATCATCGCGAGAATAAGATAGTTAAGCTCATTAAATTTCCACCAAGTCAACAAGTTAAATGATGAGATGAGTGCTTTACAACCATCTGATAAATATCAATCCACTTCAGTTTTGGCAATAGTAGATCCCATGGCGGAAGATGTTTTATACCCGTCATAGAACCATTTGGTCTCACATTTGCCATCACTATCATTCATGGTTCTAGATGTCGTAGGAGCTCATGTTCTTGGGTACTCGTGGTGGAACCGAATGTAGTATTATACTTCGCATACAAATTTACTAATACCTGTCTCACACTCAACAACAACTCTTCAACACGAAACTCATCATGAACTTTCTTCATGCGGAAAGTAAGAAGCCCTAATTTGCATCGTGGATCAAGCACAACTGCAACTAACATGAATAAGTTCATCCTATCTAATAACCCTCAATACTTATCATATTTTATTCTCATGTTTATGGTCATGCTCTTCAAACAACTATTAGTACTCTCGCTCAGCATAATCAACCCATTTTGGAGATCACAAATCCCCAAAAAAATACTAGTGTTGGCTGTCACATATAAAAGTCCAAAAAATCTATTAGTGGCATCATAAAACATTTCCAAAAACTTAACAAACACCCGCATTTTCTCCCCCATGTGCCTATCATTAAAATAAGAGAGGAAATTATAATCATCACTCTCCATCTGCCTGAAAGACTTTTCAAACTTCTCAACCGCCTCCAACATCATATAGGTTGAGTTCCATCATGTCTGTACATTAAGACAAAATATTTTCTTACAATCTATTTTTTTTTCTGCACATCTTAAACTTGTCTAATCTTGTAGGGGATGAATGCACATATCTAACTACATTTCTAACCATTGTGAATACGTCCTTGCACTCCTTCAAACTCTTATTCACAATAAGATTCAAGATATGAGTGCAACGTCTCATATACATATACTTAACCCCCAACACATTCCCTGCCAAAAACTGTTTAAAATATAAAATTATAGTTTCATTTGAACTTGCATTATCAACAGTTACAATAAATATTCTATCAATACCCTCAATCTAGTAAGCACAACTCAATATATCTCCCAATAGTATCCCCTCAATGATTAGGGACTAGACAAAAATTAATGATTTTTTATTGCAATTTCCAATCCTTATCAATGAAGTGTACAGTTAGACACATATAATTTAAATTTTACACCGATGTCTACATATTGGTCGTCAAGCAAATCCTCATACCACCATCTTTGAACACTTTTTTAAGTTTTTCTTTTCCTAATTCATACAATTTCTTGCAACTGTGACATGACATGGCACTTTAAACCAAGGTTCAAGAGACCAACACACTTTCCTAAATCTTTGTCTTTCAACAACTCTAAATGACATCTCATCGATAATTATCATCTCTACAATTACCGACCTCACAACCTCTTCACTATATTTGTTGGTTACAAGACTCCTTAATGTACTATCATCACTCTCTCCAACCCTCTCCTCAGGTGCTACCTCACCTGCTAATATTTTGTTGTACCTATCCAAAAGCCCATGTTTATGAGGATTTTTAGGATATGAAGGCAAATGCTTTTGCATTGTTGAAGTTCCGTTCCTCTTTAAGTGGTAAGCATACGTTTTGCCACAATAATTACATTTAGCCTTCAGATCATCTACAAGACAAGTCTCCACCTTTGTAAAATGGTCTCAAACAATCGATGGATCATTCCCTTTCCTTTTTTAGGTAATGGATAAGTACTACTAGTTGGAGCACTAGGGGTTTTGATGTTTGGATCTCCCTCAAATCAACTCCCAAGTTAATGGTTGGTTCATTTGAATCAACATTAATTGGAGTCGACGAATAATCCATCTAATGTATAAAACAAAACATAAATGTTACATTTACATTATACATAGTGCATAACACAAGTCACAAATTACAATTACACAGTAGTCAGTGTGCAACATGGCAAACGTCAGAAGTCTAAAACTCTAATCTAGGTTTAATTCACTCATATTTTCTCAATTTATATCAAACTATTTTTACAACACAATTAGAGTATCATAAATTAACAATAATAATTTTTTTCATGTAAAATGCCAAAATAAATATTAAATCGAACATATTAAGAACACTCACAGTGGGGATTCGGGAATAACTCTCGAATTACTGTTCATAATCCCAAGAATTCTGTCCAAAATTTTTACAATGTCTGTACATACACAAATAAATAATTTAAACAATATGAAAATTAGTATCTCAAAGACTCAAACATAGAAAACTGAAATATGATAAATTGTAAATTAAAATGAAAAACAAAATAACAAATAACAAAAATGCATGATAAATTGAGTCATAATCAACCTTGCAAAAAAATAGGCCACTAGACGTTAGACGCGGGGGAAAGGGAAAGAGATGAGAATGAGAGATGGAGACGGGAGAACTGGGAGATTGAGAGAGGAGAAAGGGCCGATAGGCGTTGGCCGTGACACGGCCGCCGCGAGGCGTGGGGATTCGTTGGCGATTGGGATTGAATGGGATTTGAGAGGAGAGGAAGACCAAACAGCAGAAGAAGAAAGGTGACGAGGGGGGGGGG
>QEOT01006819.1:236132-255165 GCA_003123785.1 Pterocarya stenoptera
TACCCTTTGGCATGCGAACTAAAGGACTTGGTTTAGATGTAACACCCCACCTAAAGACAACTTAGGATTAGACAATAGCAACCAGTGACCATATTTAAGTAGAAGTAATGATCCTTTAGGAAAGACAACTTTTGGATCAAGATTTGGCAAAATAACTTCAACCATTGGTTAGTAATTATTTTTTTAAAATTCTAGAGTAATGTAGATTTTTGAGGAAATAAGCAAGAGACCAATAGTAGGATGGCAAGTGGTGTGAATGAAACTTGCTACCATAATGGGCGTCGAATTTTGTCCATAGCAAGCTGAGGAAATTAGATGAATTTGCAGAAGACCCAATGGTTGGTTATAATAATGGTCCAAGCTTAATAAAATAGAAGGCCAAGGATAGACCCAAGATTATAGGCCCAACTTAGTAAAACCCAAGACTAAGGTTCAACTTAGTGAGCTAGTGAGGCCCAAGGAAATGCCCAATAATATCTAAACATGAGGCCCAAGGAAATGCCCATTTCAAGGCCACATAAAGGTTTAAGGCTTCGTTTGGAACCTTAACTGCCCTCAGAGCAGTTCATACGTACACTGCCTTCATTATCCAAACACAATTTATCTGAGTGTGAGTTCAGTTCAAATTTCACTTCAACATGGGGCCCATAATTGACAAACTTTAATAGCTCTCTCGATTTTACTTCTCTCTCATGGGGCCCACATGCCTAGCAGACCACTTGCATGCTTTCTATTGGTTAATATTGCCCCCCCTTTTTTTTTCTACTGGTTTCTCTTGCCTAGCAGACCACTTGCATGCTGCAGGTTCGTTTGTACAAAAAAAAAAAAATTATATTTTTGCGCAGGCAGTAGAAGGAATGCGCGTCAATAGTTTATTTTAATGATAAATTTATTTATTTTTATAACTTTATATATATCTAAACTCATCTTAGCATCCAAATACACTTAAACTCATCTCAAGTGGACCCCACAAAACTCATTCAACCATCTCAACTCACTACTATTCATAAAAAACTTAACTCAACTCAACTCAGTTTAACATCCAAACGCAGCCTAAATCTTTGGAAATATATGGCCCAATAAGATTTTAACATTTGCAGACAAAGCTTAGGATTCTCATTTCACTATTGCAAAAGTGGCATGCAAACATCGAACCATTAGTTTTCTCTCTCTTAAAACCCATTCCACATGCCCTAGGGTTTGTCTTCCAACCATGGTTAGATCTCTAACTTGAGTTTAGGTTTACATTTCCAAAACCCCTCATCATTTCCATGAATAGTAACTTAAACATCATGACTTGCCTAGCTTTCTTCTATTTCTCTTCTTCATGTTATTTGCAATATTCATCTTTTCCTCTTGTTTTGCATCACCTTTAGGAAATCTTAGAATCAAAAAATAAATCCAACCCATGTCATTTGAAGAAAATGCATGTCAATGCCATTGAAGCTCACCAATCGGTACACCTAGTGCAAATTGATCACTCCATTGAACTTGTTCCATTTCAACTTTTGTTCCAACTCCTTAAATCATTCAAGTTTTGTACCCATGAACTTCATCTAGTCAATGTCTAGGAGATAATCAAGTGAGTTGTTCAACTATTCAGCCAAAAACCTAAGCATGCACTCCACTGCACATACACACTAATCACCCTCAACCAAACTGTGCACTCCCTCTCTCTTGCTTCTTCAATTGAAGCCTATAAATACCACTCTTCATCCCTCACTTCTCCCACACCTTCCTCAAGCATCTCCGTAGTGTTCTGGAGAGCAAAACGTGAGAAATGAGCCAAACTGTGGGATTGAGTGAGTACCTTAGAGGGAATTGATCTTTAAGGGGATGTTTGGAAACATGTTTCAACTCAACTCATCCCCATCTCATTTCCTTCCTAAACAACATTCAAACTTAAACATTTTTCAATTTTTTTAAACTAATCATTACAACTTTTTCAACTTTCTAAATAAAAAACAATTCAACATTTCAAATTTCAAAATAAAAATAATATTAAAATATTATATTCTAACAATATTTTAACTTTATAATATTTTTTATTTAACATTTTCTCTTTCCTTTCTCAAAACCCAAGAAATACTTAACTCATACTATCTCACTACGATTCACAAACAATCTTATTACTATTCACAAAATTATTATTCCCCTAGCATCCCCTAAGTGTCTCAAGGGCTATGGTTTGGTGAGTAACTCTACCTTGTCTTATTGTTAAGTTGATAGATTAACATGTTAAGTTTTAATTTATGGCATGTGAATGAAGACTTTATTGAGTTATATGAGGTTAAACTTGAAGAAGTGCAATTCAGTATAAATTTGGAGTCTTGCTTGTATAAATTATTTTGAGATGAAACTTTAGCCATGACATATCTTGATATGATCTTATAAGTTTTACTAATGTCTTGTTTGATTGATTTAAAGTTCATATTTGAAGAAAACAACATGTCATGATAGGTTTATAAATCAATATCTTGGGTTGATTATCTAGCATTCTTCGGCTTCCACTTGTTGAGTTATCTTGGGTTTCTTAGTTAAGTTTTTCAAAGCATAAGTGATAAACATCTAGAAGCATGTTATCATCAAGATAAGAGTTAGATTACATGATTTATTTAGGCTTTAAGAGTTCATATGCCAAAGAGAAGTTAGATTCATCATGCATAAACTCGGTTTAAAGACTTTGTGATGTTTTGTTGTTGATCAAGGAATCTAAGTTGTTAGCCTATCCTTAGGATCTAATCCATTATTTGCTACATGATGAATTTTGATCACACATGCATTCATGGAAATTATAGGTTATCACATATGATGTAAATCATGTCATAATGCATGATACAGGTTGGATGAAATTAGCATAATAGATGTTTGATTCTTGCAATTCTAAGATCATATATGGATTTAGAACATGAAAAATATGAGGTTATGCAATTTGATGAAATTTGGGATCAATTTGTAAATAGTGAAAGTTTTGGGCTAAAATGTCAATTTCGGAAAATTAGGGGGGCAGATTTGCAAATACTAATTTTTATCCTAGAATTCTAACTCTATTTTATTACAGCGAGCAGTGATTCATAGAACTTTAGAATTTTGTAAGTTAGCTTCTAATTTACTCTTAGATAATTTATTTATGATTCTTGTATAAACATCACATTCATATTATAAATGTCATTTTGATCATGACTTGTCACATAATACATCATGGAGCATTGGCTACTTGCATACATGTCATGTGTTATGTTACTCTTCCACAAGCATAACAAAATACTATTTGATTTTTGGCATGCTACATAAAAAGGTCTTTCTTGCATAAAGCTTGCTACATGTCACAAAATGAACACGTCATGAAGTTTTTGTCATAAAGCATAGCATGAAAATATTTTATTACAACCTAATGCTGGGATGGATAATACCCTAGTGGAACTCTTATATCCACTTTGGAGTGAGTCAAAATGGAGTGATAACCCTAGGTTGACAAAAAACCGTCAACAGACTTCGAATGGATTCTTTTTAAAAATACTGGAGCGAAGTCATATATGGAACCTAATGTTGGTGGATGCATATATTATGATGAGATGTTATGATGTCAATGCATTGAGAAATGAATCTACAGACAACGTAATTTCAACACGAGTTGTACTATGGTCATCGACAGGTACCCATAGTACAAATGGGGAACTATGATGATACCATATGTTATGTTATGAAGGCTCTAATAACAAGAAGTATGTCCTTAAGAAAATGTTCTCTGTAAGAAAATGTGCATCGAAACTCTTTTTGAAAGATGTTGAGGAATCTGGATGAAATGGAAAATACAGTTTTTCTGTGTATCATGTATGGATCTTATGTTTATTATTAATCATGCATATCTTATCTCTGTGCAAGATGATTGTTTAACTTACTGAGATTTCAAAGAATCTCACTGTGGTAGTCCCATTATCATTCCCTAGAACGATAGTGGTGTTAAGACCAACCTTTGACGGACAAGATGGTGATTAACTCCACTTGGCTTCAAATGATTGAGAACGAGCATGATCTCGACCGAAAGATGGAGTTAATATTATTGTTCATAGAGATGGTCTTATACACCTTGGAGCGTATCAGAGAGATGCTTTAAGCTACCTTTTTCATGAGCCTTGTCTGTAATAAGGAGAATCTCCCAAATTATGTTTTCTTGTGCCTTACTATCTGGACCTCTTTTGTGAGGCACTATCTACAGAGCTATGGCAGAAGGCATCCGATACAAGGAGCTTCAGAAGTTGATTCTAAGAATGAAGTAGTACTAGGACCTGCAAGAACAACGAGTAGAAGGCCGTTGCAAGTCCTTGGATGATTTAGCCAAAAAGATTGATCTATTGTTAGAAACCCTAAATGGGGGCACCAACACCCCCCGACACCACTAGACTAGAAGCCATGAAGAAAAGTTCCAATCAGAAAGGTCGGGAGCCTTATGAGGGATGCATTTTAGATCTATTAAACTTGATTTTTCCAGATTTAATGGGGAAAATCCCACTGGGTGGGTATACAAGGCTAATCAGTATTTTTTCCTACACCTTATACCAGATCATCAAAAGATTCTGATGTCTTCTTTCTACATGGAGGGGGATGCATTGGTCTTGTTCCAAGGTGCAAAAGAGACTGTCAGTCTCCACACTTGGGAGGCCTTCATTTAGGTGTTCAAGTCAAATTTGGGAGCTCATCCTATGATGATCCCATGGAAGCAATTACTAGACTGAGACAAACAACCATTATGGTAGCTTATATGATCCAATTTGAGGTACTTTCTAATCGCTTAAGAGGACCTTCTCATAACTATAAGCTTAGTTGTTTCCTTAGCGGGTTTAAGGATGAAATTAGATTGCCCTTAAGAATGCTCAAACCCCGCATTGAAATTCAGCCTTTAGATTGACCAAAATCCAAGAGGGGTATGTTTATAGCTTTAGGAGAATGAGGAAGCCTCTGAATCCTTATATTTCACCCTCTCCAGGGGGTTTTAGTGGGGGAGGAGGGGGCACTGATTCCTCTCATATGGCTAGGAAGGAATTTCCAGCTTCTAAAGAGTTTCCTTCTAAGAGCATATTTTACATTCAAAATGTTAGTGCCACATAAATAAAGGAAATGAGGGACAAGAGGCTATGATATTGTTGCAAGGAGAAGTGGAACCCCACTCATAAATGCAGAAAAGCAAAGTTGTATATCATGGAGGGCATTGAATTTGATCAAGAATGTGACAATGAAGATGGGGGGAGTGAAGAGCAAACACTAGAGAATGAAGGGATAGATATACAGAATCTTAGGGTAGAGGCACCCAAGATTTCCCTGCATGCTATTGCCAGTTCTACTAGCCCAAGAACCATGAGAGTGTTGGGTAAAATCATAGGGCAGCCAGTGGTAATTTTAGTGAATACTGGCAGTACCCACAATTTCCTTGATCCCACCATCATTCCTAAAAACCAATTAACTCCTAATTCAAAAGAACAAATAGAAGTTAGGGTAGCTAATGGTGAAATCATTAAAGGTGTAGGGAATCTGGAAGGGGCGGAGATATTGCTACAAAGGACTTGTTTACTACAAATTGTTTTTTACTACCCCTAGGTGGTTGTGATGTGGTTCTTGGCATGCAATGGCTGAGAAAACTTAGGCCTATTTTATGAGATTCCAATTCCCTTACCATGACTTTCATTAGGGGTGCTGGGTCTATCACACTTAAGGGATTAAATCCTAACCATTCACAAATAGTGGATAGTGTGGAGCTGTCCCAATTAAGTAAGGTTAAAAGAAGATGTGTGCTTCTCTAGATTTCAATAAGAGGAGAAGAGAAGGTGTAGACATAAGAAGGTGCTTCTCCATATGATAAAAGAGTTTGAGGTTGGCGATTTGGTCTATCTTAGATTCTCAGGCCACAGAAATATTGACAGTAGAGTCTTTCCAATTGCAAGAGTTATAAACTTTCCCCTTTATGAGCCTATTCGTGTTATGGAGTAAATAGGCAATGTGCCATATCGATTGTAGTTGCCTACTGATTCCTTTGTCCACCCTATTTTTCACGTCTCTTGCCTTAGGAAATACTTGGGTCTTTCTATATAGGCTACTTCTCATCTTCTTCCTTTGGATTGACATGGTGGTTTTTATTTTGAATCAGAGAAGGTGTTGCAACGTCGTTTGATCAAGGTACATCACAAGCCTATGTTGGAACTCTTGATCAAATGGAAAGGTGTTCCTGAAGAAGAAGCAACCTAGGTTACTATCAAGAGACTGCATCTTCAATTTCCCAACATTGTGGGCAAGGTCTTTCGAGGTGGGGGGAGGGAGTATTGTAATAACCTTGTTGAATGATAAATGGGCTCAATAGTCAAAAGGGTTAATATTATACGATTTCCTTTAGTTTCCTTTAACTGGCCCATTACATTGGACAATTATATTAGGCTGGGCTTAATTGATTGATTGATTGTAGTTATCGTAGGGAGTTATTTTCGTAGGAGAGAGGTCTTGACAATGGATCATCCAAGAAGAACATTCTCTCGATTTGACTCGGCCACTCTACGCGACCCTTTTCGATATCACTGAACAAAATATAAGGAAAAAAGAATTCAAATCATACCAATTGCAATTCGTGATGGAGAGTGGTTTTAGTGGAGCTAAAAAAGTCGCCCTATTATTGGACGAATGTACTTTGATATAGTGAAATGGGTGATTATTGTTTGGTCTGATGGAAAATAGAAAAAGAGAGAGAGTTTTCTCGCTTTCTTGATCAAAAAGAAATAGAGTTTACCTCTCTTTCTTGATTGGGAATATAGAGAGAACGAAAGTCAAATAGGCATGGCTTTCAGGAAGTTTGTAAAAAAGGGCAGCTGACTTTGTGATTGTGATTATAATAAAAGCTTAACGTCACACAATAATAAGACATGTAATTAGACTTTGTGATTGCGATTCTAGTATTATACATGTAATACTAATCTATAATAATATATAATTAGACATTAAAAATAAGTTAGACACTAGTAAAATATAATAGCATGTAATAGCATGTAATTAGACGCTAGAAATAGCATGTAATACTATAGTATGACAACATGTAACTAGACACTATAGTATAAGTCTAAAAATAAGTTAGATATTAGTATAGAAGTAAATCAACAATGCATGATTTAGTTTTTGTTTTTAATTTTTGGAAAAGTTGAAATTTGAAACTCACAAATGATTCTTTTTTAAAAATGGGATAAATATGAAGCTAAAAAAAGCTCAAATCCGGCTTTGCTCCGACTTGTAGCTTCGCTCCGACTCCATTCCTACAAGTTGAATCCAATCCTACACAAGTTCGAGTCGGAGTTGGAGTTCAAATTTGAACTTCGACGAAGTCGGAGTCAGAGTCAGATTTAGGAAAATCTGACTCCAACAGGGTTGGTGCTCACCTCTATCTCACACCATTATGATGGTGCTTTTTTTCTTTTTTCTTTTTTTCTGTTTATCTTTTTTGAGTAAAATTTAATTAAACAAAACGTTTTAGCAATAAAAGAACTTCATAAAAACAAACTCACAAATTGATGTGTACTCTCAATATGGTACATCTGATTTTAAAATTACTTTTATTGTAAAATAAATTTAACAGATCATTTGAAATTACGCCAGTTTGTAAGTTTACTTTTATGAAATTTCTTTATAACTATAATACTTCTCTTAATTAAAACTATAAAAATATTAGCAAAAGGTGGTGTTGAGAATTTGCACAACCTAATTTAGAGTAATATTAGGTACAAGATTATAATGTGCAAGTCACATGCAGGAGATTGAAAAAAGTGAGCTCCACATTAAAAAAGTTGATTTTTTCAAGTGTACCATATTTTTTTCAAATAATTTACACGGGACTAACATGCCATAGATCTACATAAATTATGTTCCCTAAATCATTTTATCTTTAAATTACTAATTACCGATGAATAAATGTTCAAAGCTAAACTTAAAGTGGTGAAAAATAAGTTCTTAATTAATACTAATATTTTAACGGAAGGATTTTTTTTTTAATTTTTTTAATTTTAATTTTAATTTTATTTTTATTTTTATTTTTATGGAAAACAATATCATTTATCAAAAAAACGCATTAAGCCATATAGCTTGAAAAAGAAAATTTGGAATACAATCCCACCACATCTCTAATCTTCCAGCATTCCAAGCATGTCTAGCTAGTCTATGGGCAACCTCATTTTCTAGCCTACCAACATGCTGAATTTTGTATTTACCAAAAAAAGATTATAGTTTCCTCGTTTCTATCATCAAATTACTAAGTATTGACAATGATGCAGCTGCATTTTAAAGCTCTTGTATCACCAAAAGACAATCACTCTCAACAATAAGCTTTTGAATCCCCATGTTAGCACATAGTGGAAGGCCTCTGAAAATGGCTAAGAGTTCAATATCCTCTAGATCTGCGACTCCATTCTACACCTTACTAGCAGCCATAACAATGTCTCCTTTTTAATCTCTTAAGACAGCCCCAACACCTGCTCTGTGTAGATCACTAAACATTGCCTCATCCACATTTAGTTTTAGAAAACCTGTCGAGGGAAGCTTCTAGCAACAATATTTTTTTTTTACTAATTGGCACAGATTTAATATCAATAAACATCTTCTGTAAAGATAAGGCATGTTCAACTACCTGTCTAGGCTCAATACGATTTTTGTCATTCACCAGCTTATTTCTCCTAAACCAGAAGCCCCATGCTATGAGGAAAAGTACTTCCAGTTCTTCATCTTTTCTAGTCTCTTTCACTTTCATAGCAACATACATAACTGACAACTCTCTTCCCATCTCACCCGTCATAGGCAGTAAACTACTCCAGTAGTTCTTTATGTTAGGGCAGTAAAATTAATGCATGAGGTAGGTCTTCAACTCTTTCATTGAAGAAACAACATTTTTCTTCTGTTGGAACATTCTTCTTATGAAGATTGGATTGAGTGTGTAGGCTTTTTTTTCACAAGCCCTCCATGCAAACACCTTAACTTTATGAGGGACTTTCATCTTCCATATAGCCTTCCACAGTGATTGATGTTTTCTAGCAGAGGGACACTCACCTAAGTTGCATTTTAACTCTCCTCTAATTAACCTGTATGCACTTCTCATACTGAACCTCCCACTTTTTTCCTGTGCTCATACCTATTTATCTGGTTGTTCTCCAGAAAAAATAAGAATTTTCAAAATGTCTGTGGCAACTTTTTGATTGAATAGAGCTCTAATCTTATCCACATTCCACCATCTCGAGTTACTATTAATAATGTTATCCACTATTTCTGACTCATTCTTTGCCCTTATAGCATTGTCATCCCTATGTAGCCTTGGATGTCCTGGAACCCAATTTTCAAAAAACAATTTTGCAATTTTCCCATCACCAATTCTCCACCTGCATCCTTGAAGTAGCCATTTCTTTGCTATCCATATTCCTCTCCATGTGTATGAAGGATTATGGGCCAGACTAGAATAAAAAAAAAAAAATCACCTCTTGGGAAATATCCTGTGTTATAGATTCTATGGAGCATAGAGTTCTCTTCCTGCAAGATCCTCCACCCTATTTAGCTAATAAGGCCAGGTTGAAAATATGCAAATCCTTAAAGCCTAAACCACCTCTAGACTTTGTCTCAACCCTCTATTGGGGACAATTGGCCCTTTTGGCTCTCAATTAATTAAAACTGAAAAAGTCACAATAGTCACACGCTTCATAATCATATTGACCAGCTTCTTCTCAAAACCCATAGTATTCATAATGGCCTCTAAAAAGTCTCATTCAACACGATCATAGGTTTTACTCATATCTAACTTAAAGGATATGTATCCTTTTTTATCAACTTTCTTCTGTTTTAGATAGTCGATCAATTCATATGCTACAAGGACATTAATATCATAAATAAGTCGACCAGGCACAAATGCATTTTGAGAGCCAGAAATAATAGAGGGAAGTATTCTCTTCAATCTATTAGCAATAACCTTTGAAATCAACTTATAAACAACATTCCACAAGCTGATTGGATGAAAATCTACAATCTTCTTAGTAATTTTCTTCTTTGGAATTAGTGTAATGAAAGTGTGATTCAATGCAGTGGGAAACTCACCAATTTGTAAAACTTGTAAAACTTATGCTGTAACTGACCTGCCAACGACATGCTAGGATTTTTGGAAAAAGATTGGGGTTATTCCATCTGGTCCAGGAGCCTTTGAATGATTCATCTCTTTCAGTGCATTGACCACCTCTTTCTTAGTGTAGGGCTTTGATAATTCTTCATTCATAAAAGTTGTCACCTTGCCTGCTAAATTTTCTAGAAAATTAATAGGACCTCTCTCTTTAGAAGCTGAGAACAGATTATGAAAATAGCCTAGTATGATATTATCTTTCACTTCTCCTTCATTCCATTCACCATTTACATCTTTTTACCTCTTTATATTGTTTCTTCTTCTCCAATGTGAAGCTTTTGTATGAAAAAAAATCTTGAATTTTGGTCTCCTTCTTTTAGTACTTTTGATCTTTGCCTCCACATGATCTCCTCTCTCTCCAACCAAGTTTGAACCTCTACTCTTGCTGAGATATGGGCCTCTCTATCACCATAAGTGGGATCTCGTTCCTATACATGTTGAAGTTTCTATTTAGCCTTTCTTAGCTGATGATGGACCCTTCCAAATGTAGTACGATTCCACACTTCCAATCTCTTACTACAATCAGTAATCATTGCCATAAACTTTTCCATATCATTCCTCCCTATACTTTGTCTCCATGAGTTCTCTATAATCTTCTCACAACTTGTCTCTCCAATCCACATGGCTTCAAATCTAAATAGTTTCTATGCTGGCCTTTGTGTAGAACTCCCTTCTAATTCTAACCATATTGGGAGATGATTAGAGTAGGCCACAGAGCCATGAATAACAATTGCTTGTGGAAAGCAAGCACACTAGTGTGAATTTGCTAGAAATCTATCTAATCTTTCACTGATGCAACTCTTCCCTTCTCTCTCATTGCACCAAGTAAATTTTGGCTCTCGATAAACCATGTCCAATCATTAAGCATGTCTCTAAAATCACACATTTGTTTCTCAGGCCTATCCTAACCACCCCATTTCTCATTCTGATCTAAGATTTCATTAAAATCTCTTAAGACCATCCACGACTCCTCGATTCTACATAAAGAATGAATCAGTGCCCATATCGTGTGTCTGTAATTAGTATCAGGGTGCCTATAAACACCTATTAAATACCAACAAAAAGCTTTCTTATTATTAGAAACTTCATCTTTAATACAAGCATCAACATGATTTTTAGAGTAACTAAGGATGGTAAGATTAACTTCCTGTTTCCAAAATAAAGAAATCCCTCCACTTTTTCCTTCACAATCAATATCTAAGCAATTAACAAAGCCAAGCTTAAACTTACATTTCTCAACATCTTGAGCTTTCAATCTGGTTTCTTCTAAAAATACAATGACAGACCCTTCCTTTGTGACTAGGTCTCAAAGAGTGCAAATGCCCCGTGCGTTCCCAAGCCCAAAGGCATTCCAGCTAAGTGTTTTCATGGCTCCCGGTGGGCCTGATTTTTAGCCACTGCTGATATCATCTTTTGCACCCCACTCTGATCCCCATCGAGCTTCTTGTGGGATTGGTTCTTCTTAGAAACTCTTCCTTCCCCTTCCTCCAACTCATTATGTTCTTTCCTCTTCTTGGTAGTTGCCTTCTAGTAACAAGTCTATTTCTAGGTTGCTGAGGACTTGCTAAACTACGAAAGTCGTTTCCATTTCCTGGCTTACATTATATCAGCCTTTTGCATACTTGGCCCTCTTGGGTTCTCACCCAAATAAACTTCCCTATGGGCCACAGGCCCATATAGGTCTTCAAGCCCAATATTTGGTTCTTTTAACATCGTGGAAGTCACAGCATTCTGTTTCACCTTCTCCATAAAATTGTCCCTTCCATCATTAACATCCTCCATAACCTGCGTAACATCAACTTGCCATTTAGTTTGAGATTCAAATTGACCGTCTCCAGATTTTGCGAGATCCTTTGATGTCAATTGAACATTTACTCCCTTTATCTCAACCTTCCCTTTAGGGATATGCCTAACATTTTTTAAAATGTCTACTATAGCTTCACCCTAAATTTTCGCTAATTGAGATTGTGTAACTGAAATTCCTTTCACGTCGTCCGTTGCAGCCACCAATGAGCCATTAAAGTTGAATGTCTGGTTTCAAATTCTCGATTCTATCATTCCCCACCACCACCTCCATTACCCACTAATCTCATCCACTATCCGTAAGGGAATTCGTCTTCCTCGAAAGTACCTTGGGTCGTCTTCCATAGCTCACACTCCTTATGCCCATGATCCAGTTGGCCACAATAGTAGCAAAAGTTTGGGAGCCGCTCGTAGGAGAAACAAATCAAATTTGGTGCCTCTGTTCCAAGATTTATCTTCTTCCCTCTGAGTAAAGGCTTCGTAATATCAACTATGACCCTGACTCGCATGAATTCTCCCCATGCCATTTCTCATTCTTCAATATCAACTCCTTGTACCTTTCCAATTTTGCTTCCAATCAAATTCCCTATGTACTCATTCCTTGCACCGAGAGGTAATCCATGTAAACGAATCCAAAAATGTGCTTTTGTAAGGTGTATTTGGTGAATAGGTTGATTCCCTTCAACCTCCTTTGTCATAACCAATTGTTTGTCAAAAGACCAGGGTCCTTCTCGAATCACACTCTTTATCTCGAAGATCTTCAAACTTTATGAGTGTTAAAATTGAATTCAGTTCACGAAATCTGATGTTCTTGACAGGCCTCTAAATCCTCTTCATCGATTGTTTAAAAGCATTTATGTTATAATGTTGCACCATCAACAATAGTGTAGTCAGGCATTTTCCTCCACGAATAATTGCATCTTCCAGTTTATGGGTCTCCACTGGAATCTCCTCTTATTCCTAATCTGTAAGAGATAATCAGTTGTACAACTCCTCTAAATTTTCCTCCATCCCGAAGTATTAAGGTCTACAAATGGAACTGTAGACAAGCTACATGTACAAAGACAGGGAGATAACCTCTACACAATAGAAACCGAGAGAGGAGCGTATTTATTTGACTGCCAAAAGTAGTTAAAGAGTGTAATGTATAGGTTTAATAATTTGAAATATAAATTGCAAACATTGTGATGATTCAAACCTTAAAAATATAACTAGCCCTTGCTTGAACCATTTACACACTTGTATGGACCTTTTATCATTATAATACTTACAAAATTTAATATTTACAACTTTTTTTTTTTTAAATCTTTTTCCCGAACGATGGATTCGTTTCCCTGAAAAGTTCTATATACATATAGATTAGGGAAAAAAAAAACCAAATTGTAAATGATCAATTATTTATGACCATTATTAGTTGATTCTTCACAATAACGGTAATTTTATTTTATTTTTTAAATACACTTGATATTTTGGATTATTCACGTACACTTACCCTTGTTTGTTTTTAAAATTGAGATGAGACGAGTTGAGATTAAAGTTAAAAAGTTAAATAAATATTGTTAGAATATATTTTTTAATATTATTTTTGTTTTAGAATTTGAAAAAGTTGAATTGTTTATTTTATTTTGTGTGAAAATTTAAAAAAATTATAATGATGAGATGAGAGATTTTCAAAATTTTAAATTATAGTCTTGAAAGCAAACCAGGAAAATTCTCATACTTTGTATTGTAGGTTATCGGTAAGATTTTGACAAATGTCTCAAACTATATATAAATTTTGTTTTGATTTTCATTTTAAATGCGAAACCAAATTTTCACTCAATGTGCACTCAAAAGTATTAGTTTTAATTGTATCACATACTGCTTCCTAAAATATTTATATATAATTTGAAATTTTCTCTATTACCAAACATGGCTTAAATAAACTACAATTTTTCTAGCTCTCAAAGTTGAGTCCTCTCCCACTTAACGTGTCACTAGAAAGATTCGGCTGATTGAAAAATTGAAACCATTGCATACAGATTCTCAGTTTCGGCCTTTTGGTTTTGGGTCAGAGTGTTGTGACATTCAATTAGACCACATTAGTGAAAATGATGATGGATTTAGCCATTAGGCCTATTTGAAGCCCAACGTATATTCGGATACCTAATGGCTAATACAATCACTTGGTCATCTTTATTTCCCTAGATTTCTAACTATTTTATGTAAAATCTAAAATCTAAAATCTAATTGAGTTTTATTAGTATAAATTTATATGATATTATTTTTTTTAATAAAAATTCTTTAATTAAAAAAAAAAGAAACTCATTATTCTGGTGATATAGCTAGGATTTTTCCTACTTCAAATTATTGTGTCCCAAAAATATATGTAAAAAAATAATTATAATTGTTCCAGTCATCGCAATACAATTAAAGTTATTTCCCATTCCTATATAAAAAAAATTATTTTCCATTATTTCTCCTTTTTATCTCTCTCTCAAGTCTCCTCATGACTTTCACTCTTTCTTTGTCTCTTTTTGTTCCTAAGCTATATTAACTTGGGGCGGTTGATCTCTTGTTTAGGGTAGGAGAAATCATTTCGTTTCATAAGGGTAGTAAGCAAATGGGTTAGGGTATTTGCATTGCTCTTTTTGTTCTTTTTCATTTTTATGTAAAATATTGAGACTAATTTGCAAGTAAGAATAATTTTAAATATAATTATAAAATGTGAAAGTCCCACATATTCTATTTTCAAAAAAATAGAGCTTACCAAGAGAAATTGATTTTTTTTTTTTAATGTAGATATATTTTACATTTATCTATTTTTTTAAAGGAAATACATGACAAACCTTACCTACCTTAAAATTATACAGATCATTTCTCAATTACATTTATAATCATTGTTTACCCATGAAACAGATCATAGCTTGGATTTCTCACTTAAAACAACAATGACCGATCTGAATCATCTTTACTGCATAATGGAAGTGGATGCAAGTCCACTTAGCAATGAATGTCAGAGGAGTCAGGCGACGTACGTTGATGCAAATATAATAAAATCTCTATGTTCATTCTAATTCAGCGGGAAAGATAATATTATATATTATTATACTTGAAATATTCTGTGTGTGTAAAATTTTTAGTTGACTTTTAGTTCTGGCTTAAAAATTATAAAATAAAATAAATAAAAACATTCATCATGAGTAATTAAGCTTTGTCTCTG
Source organism: Pterocarya stenoptera (assembly GCA_003123785.1). Lineage (NCBI taxonomy): Eukaryota > Viridiplantae > Streptophyta > Magnoliopsida > Fagales > Juglandaceae > Pterocarya > Pterocarya stenoptera. The sequence goes on from QEOT01006819.1 coordinate 251,318, forward strand.
ACTTGCTGATCACCTGTTCAGATATATGTATGGGGGAATAACTTCACGAGTTGATCGAGATGAACCGTTTATTATATTCATGTCGGTCCACAAAACTAAAGTTATTCGGATTGGCCACCTTGGGTTCAACTTTTAATGAATATATTTGAAAAATAAATTATAAATTATATATATATATTTATATATATGTAATACCCCAATTTCATCTAGATATCTGGGTCAGATGCATTATTTTTACTCTGGTATGCCTCCTTTGTTGACAAGCAGTGAAGCTGCTAGCTAGCAAAGCACACGGATGGCGTGGTGATGATGGCTTTGTAGGTGTTGAAACTTGAAACTTTGAAAAAACAAGTTTTAAATTAAATGGCAGTACTCATTTGCTCGATATAAATATTTGAATTTAAATAATGGCCTGTTTTCACCACTCTATCATCGTACAAGTACTTTAGATAAAGCTTTAAAATGGGAAGCACGTGCACAATGGCCTGCAACATTTTCATGATTCAGATGCTAAATTTCAAATAATAAAGCGATGTTTATTTTTAGAGATAAGATAGACATGAAATAAGATGAAATGAGTTAAAATTAAAGTTAAAAAATTGAATAAAATATTGTTGTTATGATATATTTTTTACTATTATTTTTATTTTGAGATTTGAAAAAGTAAAATTGTTTATTTTATTTTGTATTGAAATTTGGTAAAGTTATAATGATGAGATAAGATGAGATGTTTTCTGAAAACAAACGAGGTTTTAAAGTTTAGTTTATGATAAAAATAATTTTACAATCTGATATACGCATAAAATCACATCGGTTTATAAATTTATTTTAATGAAATCTTTTTGTAACTAAAGTATTTATATGAAGGTGTGTATATATATATATATATATGTGCATAGTAGTAGTGTAGGTTGGAGTCATTATAGACGTACACATGATGTATTCTCCAGCCGGTGTAGTTAAACTGATTCAGGCTTTTTTCTTACCGAATCAAATACTATGAGCCAAGAAAAACAAATTTTCAATCGGATGCTCAAAGCTACGCACATCATATTCTTGCTGATGATAAGTGGAAAGACAACCGCTTGCTTAAGTTCCGGCAAAGTCAATGTTACAGACAAATTACAGATTAACAGTTTAAAATATTGCCATGATTATATATATATATATATATATAAATATTCAGTTAGTTGACTTGGGCAGTAACTTAATTAATTTGAACTCCATCATGATCAATAAGTATATCCATATTCAACTTATAGACTCCTAATTAAGGCTAGCAAGTTTGACTCTATTATGGATCAATTTACTCCAAAACCTAACCAATTCTCCAACCTCAATGAAAATAACTAATACCTTAATTAGTGGGTTTTAATTTGTTTGTCGAAACAAATATAAATGATTAAACTCATTCAGCTTTCTAAGCATAGACTTTTAGAATAAGTGATAATTTCATATGATATTAAAACAGATTATGAGATCCTTCAATTAAGTAAATACTCAACATAATGGATTTATTTATCGAAAGGAGTCCAACCCAATTGTGATATTTTATATGATAATGATAAGGGTAGGTGGCGTATGAGATTCTACATTGCTTGGAAAGAAAAAGTTCTTGCTCTTTATAAGGTTCCAATGAGACTTCAATTGTATCATTGACTAGTCATTTTAGAGTATAAGCCATGTGGTTTGGATCTTCCATTGAGGCATTACAAATAGTATCAAAGCCTATCACAACCAGTGTAAATGGTATGTCAATATATTTATTTATATGTTGCCTTTTATTTTTTAATCCTTTTCTTATGTGATACTGAATGATGGACAAGTGGTGAATTGTGAAACCTTGAAGTGTAAAGCACTGAGCTAGTTGATCACGTGACCTGCACGTGACTCGTAAGCTACATCAGAGAAAGAACTAGCTTGAGCCGCAGGATCATGACACGTGTTGGCATCTAAGGCCATTCCTACCATAGACATAGACCATTAGAGTCAAACCACGTAAATCGGTTGTGTTGATTCTTTCCTTTCTTTATTCTTGTTATTTCTTTGATTATTGTTCTTATTCTTGTTATTTCTTATTTTCTGTTTTGCGATCGGTATTATTTTTGAATCTTGTTTGGTTCGATCAGTGTATTTTCGATATCAAACTTTGTTATTTGAGTTCTGTACGAAAAAGGACTTAGAATAAATCACAACAACCAGAAATATGAGACTTGAACCATGCCACCTACAATAGACAAACCCGACGAAGGCATCAGGAATTGAAAGGGGATAGATTGTGATATTCTATATGATAAGGATAAAGGTATGTGGTGTATGTGATCTCACATTTTGGTTTCAATTATATTATTGACTAGTTCTTTCAAAATATAAACGATGTAGTTTAGACCTTCCATTAGAGCGTTACACCAATACACGTGACATGCAGTTGTTAATTAAAGCAATTAGCAATATTACGAACGAAACATCACGTAAGGTTATTTGCAAAAAATTTTTAATATCTAAATCTGAAAATAATTATTCATTTTTTTGTGGGGGAGGGGGTAATTAAAAAAGAATCATGTGTGATACAATAGCATTAGTAGGAAATGCCATTTGATGTGGAATAAATCCAAAAAGGGGATGAAAAAGGATGATCATGATATGTAATTATGACTGGGGGCCGGGGAAGCTCCAATTAAAACAACACGTACGTTGTTTATGATATAATAATAAGATGATCAGGTAGTACTAGTACCATTGAATCTGGACTTAGGGTATCTTAAATTTCTACATTGTGTTAGCTATATAGTCATACTTCTATCAAATCAATCCATGTACGTTTTCCATACGTCGCAATCATCTTATACTATTTCTTGAATTATTTTTAATTATTCCCATAGAAGCAACAAAATTATTATATATTACGCATATAGTTCCCTTAATTCGTCATTGTTTCCGTCATCCTCGTCGTAATATTCCTTTGTCGTCGTCATAGTCACGATCCTATCGATCGCAACGTGCCCTTCTGATTATAGTTTAATTACGTACGTAGTCTTTCGACAAAAATAATCAGATGATGGTCAAAACATACATTCAGGCCGTATAGATCATCAATGTCTTCACCGAATCAGGAAAAATAAAATAAAATCTTGGAACGCTTGATATATAGTCGATACTATATAAATATATATATATATATATATATAAAACGAATTTTATGATTCTCCACAAAACCCTACAAAAACTAGCAAAAATGGAAAAAACATTGCATGATGGCCAAAACAATGGTCCTGTCATGGCTGCAAACATATAGACACATGTCAGAAACCCAGAAACACAGTGCAGGCCGCCCAACACGTGATATAACCACGTCATCAACTGTGATGATCTGATCTTCCCAAGTGTGAAATCTGAGTAAGAAAGCTGAAGATAAAAGGCCCACATCAGCAATGGAACAATCAAATCAAATGCACGTATCATTAAACTAATATTTCCGGCCAACTATATATATATATATATGTGATATATATGAGGAGCTTGGACCTAGCTTTTGCCCAGTGATGGAACAACAAGACGCTCGTGTCCAAAAATGATTTAAGGAAGAGTTGATCTATCTGTTTAAAGAAATGATTAAATGGTCCGAATGTAGAGATAGAAACCAACATAGACACGCATGCTTTATATAAACTGCAAAGACTATAGGGAACACAGAGACATACTTTATCCTTAAAACACTTACTTTTTTACCTTAAAATATTATTCTTTGCACCAAGGCGTGCTTCTAAGTGATGAGACATTGGTGCGTGGTCCTCTTTTTCTTCTTGCTTTTGCAGCTTCTTGATCTGTACGTACATCCTTAGCTATTG
>QEOT01006820.1:0-32865 GCA_003123785.1 Pterocarya stenoptera
GCTCTTAGTTGGATGCTATCGGCCATGGTTAGAAATGGTTGTAGCTGGATTTTCAATAGGTGATCCCAATAAGGGCTTTATATCTATACCTCATTTATTATTTGCAGATGACACTTTAATTTTCTGCAAGGCAGATCAAAACCAACTCAGGGCACTAAAGGCACTCTTATTATGCTTCAAAGTAGTGTCAGGCTTGAGAGTGAACTTTGATAAATCAGAGCTAGTGTTGGTTGAGAATGTCAGCAACACTCGACAATTGGCTAGCACACTTGGATGTAAGGTTGCTTCCCTTCCTATGAAATACTTGGGATTGCCGTTGGGGGCATCCTCACGGGCTCTTTCAATTTGGGATACAGTTATCGAGAAGATAGAACGAAGATTGACAGGGTGGAAGAGATTGTATTTGTCGAAAGGAGGCCGGGTGACGCAATAGATGTTGATCTAAACTTTCCTCCGTGAGAGTTCACAATGAAAGACCCTTTTCGTTCCAATCTTAGATAGCAGATGTCTTTGCAAATAGATTTATGTTTCCTATTTACGAGGCAATGTTTGCTAAGAGTTTCTTGACTACATGACATTCCTAACGTTTGAAAAAGTTGTCTTTGATGATATCGACTGTAGATGTTATTCCTTTATATTGAGTGGCTCGATTTTGTATGTTTTATTATCTCGTGATTGGTATCCATACCAAAAGTCAAACCATTAATTTTCTTTTTCTTTTCCTGAAGTTATTTTCTTTTATAAGTAAAGTTTTTATTGACATCAATAGAAGCTAGGCAAAGGTATACGGGACATATACAAGGAAAAACACATAGTTAGGAAGTTTTTCTAAAATCTTAAAAGATCGAAATTTTAGTATTGATTGCTTTTCTACCTATCAAAAAAAAGTATTGACTGCTTTTCTAAAAGTTTGTGCATGTCAATTCAGCCGTTCATTTTGGATGGAGTACTATGATTCTTGCCTCAACTAATCTTCTTTTATGATTTTAGAAACCCTTAATTTTTTCACTCTTTGATTGTAACTTAAAACTCCACTTTGATTTTGTTTTCAGGGGCTTGCTGTCATATATTTTTCCCATAGCCTTGATTGTAATGGCAGCTGGAATGCTAACATTGAAGGGACTGAAGGAGCAAGGTCGCCTAGGAAGATCTTTTGGGAAAGTTACTATCCGTGATCAGCCTCCATCAAATACTATTCAAAAAATTATAGCTGTAAAAGATGCAATGCGGGAAGTGGAGAGCTACCTGCAGAATCTTAATGTCACATTACTAAAACTACGTACAATTCTCCTCTCAGGTCAACCTCAGGTACATCGCCACCACTCATGAGAGGACATGTTAAAATGATGCAATCAATAACATACAAGTCGTTTTGTTATCACTTTTGAAACGTTTTATTTTTTCTTCTTCTCAACTTTCCAAACCTTTTGCATCTACTGCTGTTTGGCTTCATCTCCAAGTCGAATATATTTTCATTTACATGTGCATAGATGTATTTGTTGTGAACAAATAATTGAAAGCAAGACAAGTAATATCACTTTAAAGCAAATAATTATCCACAATTAGCATGATGAAAGGAGCTGTAAATTCAAAGAGTTGCATTAGTTGTATATGTTTTCTAAAGCTGTAAATTCAAGTTGAGAGGATGAAAGGAGCTAAATGCGGGGCCAAAACTAAAATGGGTAGAAGTAGCCGACAGTCTTCAATAATGTAATAGAGACTATGGCATTAGATGGAGTGGAGTGGAGTTTTGAGTTTTCATCAATAAAACCAATGACCCTCATTTAATTATTTGAGCCCAAAAACACTATCTCCTTGTGGCCTGGTGGCTTTGGCTCGAAGTTCTCAAGATCTTTTTACCGAAGTATGAAGCATGTGATATTCTATTGGCAAAATGGCTCTGCGGTTGATTCTGCATTACTTGATTCACACAAAGTAACCACAACAGGAGATTTAGCAGATGTGAATCCATGGTTGTTAAAAATGCTCTGGTGTTGGAAAAAGACAAAAAATTCTTAAAATGATTCAAACACTTGGAAAATTGACGAAAAGAGAAAACAAAAGTATATTTTGTAGTGCATTTGGATCAAATGAGTTGGTCACATCTTTGAAAGTAAGCTTCTAGATGTTTAAGCCATGTTGGACAGGTGTGGTTGCTTTGGTCCGGGATCCCTTAGAAGGACTGACCACATGAAGATTGGAATTCATGCTAATAATTTTTTAAAGTGATACATATAGTGATTGTTTGAAGTTTGTTACATTTTTATTTCTTGACTTTTAAAAAAGGTAACTTTTGTAAGTTTCAGTCTCTACTCTGGCTGTGATTTATGATGAATAATGAATGTATTGAACTCAACTCTGTCAGATAACCATGGAGGTTGCACTGGTGCTGTTATCTTCTGCAACCATTCTACTTCTTGTCCCCTTCAAGCATATCATTGCCTTCCTTCTCTTTGATATTTTCACACGGGAGCTCGAGTTCAGGAGGGACATGGTTAAGAGATTCATGACTTTTTTGAAGGAGCGTTGGGACACCGTGCCTGCGGCCCCTGTAGTTGTACTGCCATTTAACAGTACTGTAGAATCCAGATCAGAAACTGAAACGAAGGAAACCAAGGACCAAGAAAAACCAGAAAGAAGTCTGAAAAATGGCAAGGTCTAGATAGATTGTGAGACCTGCCTATATATAAAGGGTAAACTTTTCATTAAAAGATCTAGTTACTAGTTCTAGGGAAAAGAAAATATAATCCCTTCTCACATTTCAGTCTTCTTTTTTGAGGTTCTTTGTACAGAAATTGGAGTACATTAATATGTTAATTTTGTTCCTTTCTAATGTAATATTTGATTATATAGTTTAGTTGATTGATATTATAACTCTTTTGGTCCTAAAACGGCAAAACCCACGGGAAGAAACACATGCAACTTGCAAGCCCCCAACCCGAGTAAAGCGGCATATATAGGCTGGCAGATCACTTTGTCTTGGCTTTAGACTGTTTTAGTTCCAAACTACAGCCACTGAAATTCTCACCATGCACGTATAATTTCGGGCCATATATATCATATCCTTACAGTAATTTATTACCGCCAACGCGTTCTTCGGACAATATTTAAGTTNTTTTTTTTTTTTTTTTTTGTATACCTGTGAAACGCATGCGGCCTGCACTGGCCTGTAGCATCATTGATAGTGCTATAAAAATATGCAACGACGACGACGCTTCAGAGACGTGGACAACTTTTACGGACACAAAGGCAAAAGTGATTTACTGCTGTTGATCACCATGCATGCATTTACCTGTACTGTCCATGCAAAAATATGTAAATATGTGCAGGGCAGGGAGCTGCAAATGCATTTATTCAAGTATGTAGCATCTTAGCGTCTTGTCCATTTGGAAATAGAAGCTTGGCATGCATACTAGATATAGCTAGGAGCACTGAGTACTCTTGTAACAAATGCATATATCTGAAAGCTGGTCCTTATGAAGATTAATTTCCAGGCAATTGGAGACGTACATCAACACGCGCCGGTTTTCAATGGTTTCCATGATCCATGAAGGGGTGAAAAAGAGGAGAAACAGATTGAAAAGACCTCAGGGAGAGAGTAGAAGTAAAGTGGGTGATGTTGGTAGTTGGAATTAGTAAGGCGACAATTTATGAGAGACCAGAGAGAGACAGAGAGAATACTACAGGATCTTATGACCGATAGATCGATCCCTTATCTTAAATGTCTTAAATATTAGGATATGCACGAAGAATGATTTGATGGAATAATGGTCCATAAAATGAAAAAAAAAACTCTAATATTGAAGAACTTAATTACTTTCAACATAAAATATTTATTCAGTAAATTTTTAAAGAGTTTTTTGTTGTTTGGTTGAATCCTGATCCTCATCATCATCAAAACATATATATATATATATTAAGGGCCGATTTGAATTTATAGATGAGATGAGATAGTTTTAGATAAAAAATGAAAGTTAAAAAAAATATTATTAGAATATTATTTTTTAATATTATTATTATTTTAAAATTTGAAAAAGTTAAATTTTTTATTATATTGTGTGGTAATTTAAAAAAATTATAATGAAGAGATAAGATGAGATGTAACACTTTCCAAATCTAAACGGACCTAGAATATTTTTCATTGTTTAGTTCACAATTAAGAAATAATTAATTAACCCTCACAATATCCCTCAATTATGACGATTCGCGTCAGCAAATTGTTGAGGCAAAAAAAAAAATTGTTGTTTGGTTGAATCTTGAAAGTATATATCTGATCATCATCATATTTTAAAAACATTTTCCAATATTGTTAGCTCACAGTAAAAATAATTATAAGATGCATACAGTACTAATATCATATATTCAAATTAATGGGATGAGAATTTCCTACTGCATGAATCTTTTTATCTAAATATTTTCTACAATATTTTACAAATACACACTACAATAAATAGTGGTTTTTGGAACATAAATTTTTCCGTGAATACTATTTAGTAGCAAATAATTATGTTTTGCCACCAAATTCATGTCGTCAGAAAAGTTTCGCCACAAATAATTATATTGGACCATTGTATTTGTCACGATTTACAATCTATGAAAATTAAAGACTTTTTCCTACAAAATTAAGCTCATCAGAAAAAATTTACAGATAATTTTTTTTACGGTGACATGCATTCATTAGTGATGAAATTGGTTGGTAACAAAACATTTACAATTCTCACGAATACTATTTAATAGCAAATAATTACATTTTGCCACCAAATTCACGTCGTCAGAAAAGTCTCACCTCAAATAATTATATTGGACCATTTTCCATTTGTCACGAGTTAAAATCTGTGAAAATTAAAGACTTTTTCCCATAAATTAAGATCATCAAAAAAAGTTTGCATATTATATTTTATTTGAATAACATATGCATTCATTAGTGACGGAATTGGTTAGTGACAAAACATTTACAATTCCCACAAATATTATTTGGTAGCAAATAATTACATTTTGCCACCAAATTCACGTCGTCAAAAAATGTCCGAAAATATTTTAAATATGATATTTTTAGTGTTGTTGAACCAAACCTGATTTGTAAGTAAGCTTCTTTGTATTTTTGGAATAGCCAAAAATAATATATAGTTATACACAATCATTTTATTTAAATGATTTCATCTATTAAGAATATCATGTGATATGCATTATTTTAGTTTATATTAAAAACTCTATTTAGATGGTTTTATTCTTTTAAAAATATTTAGCAAAACTTCATCAATTATTTAATGATGAAAGAATAGTATTTCTATAATTAAAGTTGAGTTTAGATTTATGATATAATTTTTCTATTTTAATTCCTATCATTTTACTCAATTTATTTCAATGTTTTAATCTTCACCGTCAGATCAATATGATCCAAGATAAAGGGCCTAGATTAAAACCTGACTCTTCTATTTTCCCTCTCTCCCTTCCCTTCCCCTTGCAGTCGACCGAACCCCCCCTCTTCCCTCTCTTCTCCTTTGGCCACAACCTAGCCGCCAGCCACCACTACAGCGCCGCGCCACCACTACCTCATCGGCGAACACCCCTCATCGAACCCAACCTCCTCACGACGCCTCTCTCTCCCTCTCCTCCTCCCCCGAAATGAGCCTCCTTCCCTCTCGGCTTCTCCACGTAGCCGTCACAACCCGCACCCAAGCCACCCTTTTCATAGTCAATGACACAAACAGCCCATCGCTAGCTCCCTCCGAATATCCCCCAGCTCCCCCCACGATCTCTCCCTTCCCCGTAACTCCCTCGTCTTCATCCGTGGGAATGTTTTCTTCTCTCTCTATTTTTGTTCTCTCTTTAGTGATTTTGAATTTGTTTTGAAGAGAATATTTGAATGTTTGAGGAGTATTTTTATGGGTTAGATCCTCGTGCTGTCAACTTCATTTATGGGTATGTTTTCTTCTCTCTATTTTTTTTGTTGTCTCTTTGGTGATTTTGAGTTTGTTTTGAAGAGAATATTTGAATGTTTAAGGAGTATTTTTATGGGTTAGATCCTCGTGCCGTCGTCTTCATCCGTGGGTATGTTTTCCTCTCCTTGTTTCTTTGTTCTCTCTTTGGTGATTTTGAGTTTGTTTTTAATAGAATATTTGAATGTTTGAGGAGTATTCAGTTGTGATGGGTTTTAGAGTTTGGGTAAAAGTCAAATCTTGGGATTAATTTTGGATTCAGTGGGTTAGGTTTGAAGAGAGAGTGAAATTATGAAAGTGATGGGTTTTGGGGGGAGAGGTTTGAATGACCAAATACTTACTCCTCTTTTCTTCAAATAGTCTGGTCTTCTTCAAACGGATAATTTTGTATTCTGTTGAATAAAGGTGTAATATTAGGGCACTGAGTTGTAGTATTCTGGTTCTCTTTCACTAACTTGTTCTCTTACACAGCGTTGGAAATTGAGTTCACAAGACTCAGATCATTACTGCAATCCTTGGCACTTTTTTTTGCACATGGTATGCTTTGCAGAAGCATTGGCTTGCTAACAGTATACTAGGACTTGCTTTCTACATTCAGGTTTGTTAGCATCCTTCTTTATGAAATCTTTTTGTTGATAGTGTCTTTATTCAATAAGATGCGAAAATATTATCATTGAGCTGCTTTTATATATTGTGTCTACTGTCAATACTTGATCAATCCATTTTGGAAACCTCTTCTTTGGAATGTATGCATGAAGAATTTGGTGTTCCTTTCTGTGGTTTGTGTTTTTCTTTATTGAAATCACTACAACAAAAATGACTTTTTGCGACTAATTTATTGCGACTAAAAGACTATTCGCAATCAAAGGTACATATATATATATATTATATACCTAGCTATGTCTACAACGCCATTATATATTAAGGAGTTATATATATGGAATCTTCAAATAGACAGTTCGGATCGGCAAATGTTAGGGACAGTAACAGGACAAAGCGCAGATATATACACATAGGGCCACCCAATAACATGCAGCTACACATGATCGATGATTACTACACACGTACACATTAATGCCGAGGGAATTAAAAGACCTGAATATATATATAAATATATGTGCGTTGCTTTTTTATTTCTTTATTTGGAATGTGTTTGCATGGCTGCAAGGACGTTCGATCGGTAGCTAGCTAGCTAGGGCAAGGCCTAACAAGGTTGGAATTAAATAGTTAACCGCGCGCGCGAGATCGATTCAGATCATCAGCGTGGGCTAGCTGGGAGTTGCATGGATTAACAGATCGATCAAGTTAATTGCAGGATGAAATATTGCAGAATAATTGGGACGTATAGAAGTTGCAGGAAAAACGTGACAATTGGTAATTAGACTTCGACACGCACGTACGCATGTACATGCATGCATGTGGTTTGTTAAATATATATATAACTATTATATGTATGTCTACAAGAAAAATAAATATTTATAATGCATTTTTGCATTGAGAATGAATATAATATATAAGCTATTTAAGATATTGAAAATATCTTTATTTTAATAGAAAATTATCATTTTTATAATAAATAATTGATGACAAATAAGCATTTTACTTATAATACAGTGATATATATTAATTAACATGATAATATTATTTTAATTAATATTGATCTCAATATATTATAATATAAAAGAAATTTGTAGAATAATCATACTTTGAATTGAGAAGTGATTTCAACTCATATCATCTTATCTCATCATTACATAAAAATTTGTACAATTTTTTCAAATTCTCGCACAAAATATAATAAACAATTCAAAATTTTCAAATCTCAAAATAATAATAATATTAAAAAATAATATTCTAACAATATTTTATTCAACTCATCTAAAATTATCTCATTTCATTTCATCTCAATTCATAATACAAAGGGCACCTAAATGCTTGATAAAAAGTACTAGTGCAAATTACAGTACAAAATAATAATATTAGAACCAAATTAAATAGTACGGCAGGCATGGCAATTAGGTAGGTAGGTTAATGAATATTATATGCTCTCCAAATAGTTTACATCAATTAATAATTAATCAATCTTGGCCGCCGCTATCTTATATGAATGATATAGAATATTATACGCACCCAAGACAAATTTATAAGGCCATGATGATCTTCATGCTATTAATTACGACCACAAGTACGTTTTATTCTCTCTTCGAGTTGGCATAATTCTTTGCATGGAAGTCTAGGAAGAGAGCCAAAAGCGAAGAGTAGAAGACCGTATTGAAGCACCAGCCCCAGACTCCGCTGCAGCCTGACCCGGTGAAATGGTAATACAGCATCATACCCAGAACCACAAAGCTAGACAAAAACTGCGCAATTTGACACTCCGTGAGCAGCCGCTTCCATCTGGGGCGCACCCCGAGTGCACAAGACAAGTAGTAGGCGTACATCAGCACATGCACCGACGCGTTGGTCACGAGCACCAGCGGAAACATGGACTGCGACGTTTGTAGCCATATGTAGCACATGATCACAACGGCTGCGTGGTGGTAAACATGGAGAAAAGTTAGTCTCCTGGTCGAGTTACTCACGATGATCAAAAGGGTGTCTACGAATTCTAATATCTTGGAAAGGTAGAACATGTACGCCCAGAAAAAAAGGGGCCCGTTCGGTGGGGTTTTAGGGGGGAGGCAAATGACCCAGAGCAAGTGAGGTGCGTAGGAGAGGGTGGAGACGCTGCAACCAAGGGCCATGATGAGGGAGAAGACAAGGAGGACGAGGTTATGGACGGCAGTGATTGATTTGAGGAGGCCCGGCCTGATGGGTGGGAGAGGGAGGTGGGATAGAAGGAAGGTGAGGAAGAGGTAAGAGAGGACGGTGAGGGTGAGGAAGAGAGGAGAGGAGCCAAGGGTTTGACCCTGGGTCCATGAGAAGTGGAAGATGATTGGGTGGTTTACGAGCCAATATTGAAGGGCCGAGGAAAAGTGGCTCATGATGATGATCATGTACGTGGCTGATCTGGCTCACACCCCCGGCGTAATGGTTGGTGGTGGTGGCCGTGGAGAGCAGAGGACGACCAGGCCGGCTGGGGAGATTGATCAGAAAGCGGAAAGGTTATACTGAGGGACAGAGATGATCTATAGATTAATTTGGAGCCCCGGAAAATAGAAGGTTTTGGTTTTAGCCTTTTAGGAACTGGCTAGAAATGGGAAACAAAGGTGGGGAATTTCATGGAATAGGATTAATTAAGTAGGAGGTCCTTGGACTCTTCAAGAGCTGCTGCCATCTCAGGATATTGGTCCCACCACAGCTGGCATGCAGTTCCTTTTCAGGTTTTGGTCTGATCCAGTAATTAGTTTTCATTTATTCCAGTGCCACCTAATCCTTCACCACATCCATCCATGGAGTCTCAAGGCAGAATTAATATGAATTACAGGAACGGGGGAAGACAAACATAATGATGATCATGAGTAAGTTTGTCAATATTTCAAGCAGTACGTACGTAGTACTGCGCGCAATATGATGCCATATGATTCATGGATATTGTTAATTATTTGGAGTAGTAGTACTATACGTTAATTAATTTTGATCGATCGGGACAGTTTGTGATTTCATCCGCTTTCGATGATATTTTTGTATATATCTTTAACCAGTTATATATTTAACAAAACAATTAATTAAAGCCATATATATATTTATATTTATAAATAGAATTGAAACAAGACATGAACATTTATAAAATATTACCTATTTTTTAGAATACCACTCAAAATTAAGTATTTATAAACTCCATGAAATCAGAATTAAAAGAAGAAATTCAAAGGTTTAGAATTCATTATCAGTATCATGCTCATGTAAAGCTAGCTAGCTTAATCTAGGGTTATATATATTTATATATATATATTTAATAGGCCGGTGCATGTTTTATGTTTTTTAATCAGCTTATAACCTAATTAATGGCTGATGTAATCGGTTTCCTAATTCTTTCTTTATTTTATAGCTTTTGGCATTTTTCTTAGAAAGGTGAAACTTCTTAGACCAGCAATTAATTAATTATATATTATACAAAAAAATCCATGTCCTCATATAATATATATTTATATATATTTATATATGACTTGTAGAAGAGAAAGTTAGTACAATAAAAATAAATAAACGTGGTACTGGAGAGTGAAGTCAAGTATCAGAGATATACTACTTTAATTTAGGCCGGAGGCGGTGCTCATATTAGACTTAGGAAGTTTATCTTTGGTCAAATATCTTGCTATATGTGGAATGATTTGTCTCCAATGATGTCCCAGCTAGCTAGCTAGGCTTAACCTGTATGTTTTGGTAGATGAAATTAAAGTTAAAAATTGAATAGAATATTATCAAAATATATATATTTTTTAAATTTAAAAAAGTTGAATTGTTTATTTTATTTTATGTTAAAATTTAAAAAAAAAAAATTGTAATGATGAAATAAGATGAATTGTGAAAATAAACGAGGCATAATCTTTTAGCCCAACTTTACTTATATATGTTGTACGGTAGTTATATATAAGGGTGTTATTTTGCACATTATATATGTTCTTCATGATTTTGGCCAGGTTCATTTCAATTTATATCAATATGTATAAGTTGTGTATCATGTAATTATTTACTTACATCTCTAGCTAATGATCTCGTGTTTATGCAAATTTTTAGGGAATATTGTTCTCGACTACATGATGAAAGGTAGAGAAAAAATTGAAAGTTTGAATATTCTTTGATGAGTTGAATATACCTATATAGGAAGAGCAAGAGTATATCTCTTTCATTATTTTGTCTTTTTCCACATGTTTCTCGCCGGACGCCGTTGTGTCATGTATGAATTAGAAAGGGTTCCTTTCGTAAATTGCAAAATTGATGCTTGCTCTAGTCTTGATCACTACAAAGATAGATCAGAAAAAGTACTTGAACGTTTGAACATTCTTTGAGTCGAATATACGTAATATATATACCTAGAAAGAGCAAAAGTACGTATGAAAGTTTAAAACTAGTTCCCAGCTTTCATTATTTTGTCTTTTTCCTCGTATAATTTCCAGGCTATGTAATGGGTTGTACGGCTCATGTATGAATAAAAGGGTTCCTTTCAATCATGTCATCATAAATTAAAATAATGTATTTGGAACTCCACTAATATACTATGTCATTGTGTGACTGGTCTGGTCTTCATTACTGCTGATATTCTACAGAAAAACTTTCAAGAAACAGCCCAACCTCACCTTTTATAGAAGAAAAAAACTCAACCTCTATAGACAAAAATTTGAGAGACAGAAAAAGTTGATACTTTGCTGATACTCTCACCTTATTTAGCAGTAACACCAGTAGTGTAATGCTAGGGACAGTCGGGCGGGGTAAGCGGCATGCAGTTGGCCCGATGTGGCATGCCACGTCAATTAAAAAAAAAAAAAAAGTCAAATGCGAAAGCAAGAAATGCGGGAAAATTATGTAGCTTGTTCTTCAAGCTTCATTTTTGGCCCTTCCGAGAAGTTGTGGCGAGAAGCAGTGCCAAAGACCCACCATTGTTCTTGCTTTGCTTGTTGAAAGGGAGTGGAAAAAGAACTGGAAAAAACTCTGAGCAGTGCTCTACCGTGTGGGTCTTCATCTGCATTTGGTCTTCGACATCGTCGTCTGTAAACAACCGGTAAGAAATCACCTTGGGTCTTCGTCTTCTTCTTCACCGTGCTCTACCGTGTGCTAAGATCGTCTGCTTCTTCACCGTGTGGTAAGAAATCACAGTTTGGGTTGTGCGGCTTTGAATGTATTGGATGGATGAATTTGCTCTGTTTTTAATATATTTTCTAAAGCTCTGTTGTGAGGCTTTTTCTTTACAATGGTTAAAGAAATTCCCTTTTTATGGGTTTCGGTTCAACCAATCTGGAAGCTTCCTACAATCTCCATGCAGAAGAAAAAAACTATACAATTAATAATGAAAAATGCAGTGATAATCCAATGACAATTAGAAAAAATGCTCTGTTTTTAAGAAAAATTATATTTCTTATTTGGTGCATGATTGTGATATGAAATTTTGCAGTTTGATGCTCTTGATCTGAACTTTACCGCACGGATTTTCTTCTTCCATATGGGCTGTGGAATTAGTAACCATTGTTACTTGTTTCTCCAAGCTATCAGAACTAACAGCTTTTCTTCTTCCATCTGGGCTGTTGTTTCTCGAAGTTTGAACTCAACAGGTGAACTTTTCCGCAAGTAATGAATGTTTCTCCAATATGATGTCCTATATACCATAAAGGGAAGTGCTGCATTATTTCATTTAGTTATGAACCACTAGCATTAAGATAGGATGTAGATGTCTGCTGATAGTATATCAAGAGCACTCGAAAGTGATATCTAGTTCCTAAAAGATTAAATTTTATTGGATTATAAAATTTGCTGCACGTGCACATCTCCATGTGTATACAGAATTTTAATTGGAAACCATTGCTCTTTTTCACAGGAACACTAAAAGAGAATTAATTGCTCTTTTTCTCACAAGCACTAAAAGAAATTTAATTGCATGACTACATGAATAATTAGTTTTGGAAGTAAATTAAATGTTTGCATGGTTGCAAAAAAGTTTAATTTAGTCGGTATTTTTTAAACATGTTGAATTATTTGAACTATTTTGCTCCTATAAGAATGGTTGTATAATTTTTTTATAGTGGGAAGATTGTCAACATGGGAAAAGGGAAAGAAAACCCATATCTCTTAACACCATGTAGCTCAAATCCCCCAACCACAGTATGTTATTTCAATGTTAACGTTTGTTAGGAGTTTGTCAACCTCGTACTTGCTAATTATCATTATTATTGTTATGTTAGGACATCCTAACAACTACTCCAAACTTTCCAAATTACTTGCACGGTTACCTTGGACCAGGGCCTACATGGCCATCGCCTCATAGCATATATCCAAATGCATACCAATGTCCAAACAATATTCAGGTGGTGATGCAAATGCTTTGTTTTGTTTGTTGGTTTTTTTTTCCTTTTTTTGGAAGTTTAATTGGTTTCATCTTTTGCAGAATACTGGTTACCCATTTCAATATAGGATGAGACCTACAACTCTTCTCATGGCTACAAGCTCCGAAACCACCGAAAGATTCGAAGAGGATACACACGGATGTAGGGAAACTGAAGCGCCGTGTTTCTCCTTTAGGGTTCATGAAGTAGGTGAAGAGGATAGGCCAGATTCAGGGGAAAATGACGATGTCACTGCCAGGACATCTCAGTTAGACCGAATGGATGGTGGTGATACGATTGAGGAGCCAAAAGTGAGGATGGAATTTGATTCTTTTGATGAATTAATGAGCTATTATAAGCTATATGCTAAGAAATGTGGGTTTGGATCCATAACACAAAGGAGTGAAAGGGATGACGAAGGGAGTGTCAGATATGTTACTTTTGGTTGTGCTCGTGGGAGAAAAGCTCAGAATAGGACAATGAATGTCGCCAAACCACGCCCGACAGGAAAGACTGACTGCAAGGCGAGGATTAATGTCTTAAAAGTTGATGGGAAGATGAGATTGACCACAGTTTGTAATACCCACAATCACGGTCTGAGTCCACAGAAATCCCGCTTCTTCCGATGTAATCGCGAAGTTAGTGAGACCGAGGGTACTAGATACTAATGACCAGGTTGGGATTCGAATGAACAAGAATTTCGGATCTCGTGTTGTGGGCGCGGGAGGATTTGAAAACCTCATCTTTTTTGAAAAAGATTGTCGCAACTACATCGATAAGGCAAAACATTTACGACTTGGAGTAGGTGGGGCTGGCGCGCTTCAAGATTATTTTTGTAGGATGCAGTACAAGAACCCCGAATTTTTTTACTTGATGGATTTAGATGATGATGGCCGATTAAAGAATGTCTTTTGGGCAGATCCATGCAGTAGGGCAGTTTATCAAGATTTTGGTGATGTGGCAACATTTGACACCACGTACTTGACAAACAGATATGGGATGCCATTTGCACCCTTCGTTGGTGTAAACCCTTATAGGCAGTCGATTATCTTGGGAGCAGGGTTATTGTTCAGTGAGGACACAGAGACTTTTACATGGTTATTTCAGAACTGGCTCTAGTGTATGGATGGTATAGCCCCACCAGCTATTATTACTGATCAAGATAGAGCAATGAAAAATACAATTGCTCTTGTATTTCCAAATATACGACATAAATTTTTCCTCTGGCATATTCTAAAAAAAGTCCCCGAGAAGCTTGGCTCCCATCGTGCCTACAAAAGTGGCCTGAAAACCCAGCTGATGAAATCTGTGTATGACATTCAAACCATTGAAGAGTTCGAGAAATCTTGGGAAGAGTTAATTAGCACGTACAGCTTGGAGGAGAATGTCTGGTTGCAAAGTTTGTACGCAGAGCGCACACATTGGGTACCGGTATTTCTAAAGGAGTATTTTTGGGCTGGCATGAGCACAACACAGCGGAGCGAGAGCATGAATGTATTTTTTGACGGATATGTTCATGCGAAGACAAACTTGAAGGAATTTGTCGACCAGTTTGACAATGCCTTGAGAAAGAAAATTGAGAACGAAATCAGCTCGGACTTCCACTCATTTAGCGTTACCATTCCATGCATATCTAGATCTCCAATCGAAAAAAGATTCCAAGAGTTGTACACGAATGCAAAATTCAAGAAAGTTCAGCAGCAAGTTATGGGTGTGCTCGATATGGATCCATCTCTACTAAGACGGGATGGTGTGAAGAAGACCTACCTCGTAGAAGATGAAATTCAGGTTGAGAAGTTCACGAAACATGTTACATATTATGTGGACTTTAAAGAGGAAGGCTGCGATGTTAAGTGTTCGTGTGGGTTATTTCAAATGAAGGGAATACTGTGTAGGCATGTCTTGGCCATATTCAAATGTAATGGGATAAAATATTTGCCAGCTAAGTACATTTTAGATCAGTGGCGGAAGGACATTAAACGGAGATACACGTTAATCCACAATACCTATGCCACAAGAAATCAACGGGAAGATACTAACAAATATTCAAGTATGTTGAATATCTGTTATCGAATGATTACACTAGCGGTGGGTTCAAAAGAGCACACTGAAGATGCAACTAAAAAATTACATGCAATGATTGATCTATATCATCGAAACCAAAAACCCCCTTCAATGACCCAAACGGCTTCCATTGTTGGTTTAACCGCAAACGACATAACTACAGCTAGTAATTCGCATCAAGTACTCAGTCCACAAGTTGTGCGCGGAAAAGGCAAACCTCCATCTCTGAGGAGAGTACCTAGGATGGAGCAAGACATGCAAAAAGTTAAAGCGAGAACGAAGAAAGCAAATGTAAAGGAAAAACGTAAAGAGGTTTGATATTTATTATCTATGCAATATTTGCCAGATCTCTTGTTCATTTGGGTTGGTTAATTTATGCAAAGAAAAATGCTGATATATAGTTTTTAAAATTGTTACTTGATTATTAGCAAGATGGAGGAGATAGGCCAGCCCAAAACACATGTAGGAATTTATTTGAGCCATCTGAGACTGATCTTGTAGCTGAAGGAAACGTGCAGGTAAACACTATTATTTATGCAAAATTGCTGCCTTAATTGGAGTAGTATTTGCCACATACAGCGAGATACTTATATTTTGTTATTCTTTTGTTATAATCTAGATACTTTTATTTTGCCATTTTTTTGTTATAATCTATCTATCCCCCTAGACTGTTCCAGTCAGCTCAACTTTTGATATTAGTGAAGGCCAAAATATGGTTGGGAGTCAAGAAAGTGTAATATTTCTAAATTTTTGCCATTTTTAATAGTCATATTGATGTTACATTAATAAGGTTTCATGCAAGTATTTATTCTTTACAGATGGAACTTGGAGTGGCCGGATAACAACCTGAGTTGGATGGATCACAACTCATGCAATGATATGGTTGAACCAGTTTGTAAGATGGTTGGACGAAGAAATCGTGGGAGGACCCGATTTTTGTGGGTTATTTGTAGGAACGAAGCAAGCTTGTCAAGTAATATTTATTGTAATTATTTTTGGAGGACTTATTGCAAGTTGTAGTTTTTTGGAAATATATTTTCAAATGTGGTTAGAAAGAATGACACAAGTTGTAGTTGTAATTAATTTTGTGGGAAGAAAGCAAGGTGGTCCAAGTTATAGTTTCTCTAAGCTATTTATTTGGGAAGAAAGCTTAGCTTGCAAGCTATTTAATTAGTTGTGGTTATAAAGATGCAACTTCCTGGTTATTCTAATTATTCTAATTGTTGTGGGAAGAAAGCATGATTTTAGTAGGACGTGCAGGAAATTTTTTCTTAACAGGATTTCAATCGCCTCATGCAAGTTATATGTTGCTTTTTAGTTGTTGTGATAATAAGAAAGCATTGTTGGTTTAGTGGGACGTGCATGAATTTTTTTTATTGTTGGGTTAGTGGGACATGCAGGAATTTTTTTTTAACAGGAGGAAAAGGTTTCATGCAAGTTGTATGTTGCTTTTTAGTTGTTGTGATGATAAGAAAGCAATTTTTGGTTTAATGGGATGTGGAACGTGCAGGAATTTTTTTTTAAACAGGAGGAAAAGGTTTCATGCAAGTTATATGTTGCTTTTTAGTTGTTGTGATGATAAGAAAGCATTGTTGGTTTAGTGGGATGTGGGACGTGCAGGAATTTTTTTTGTAACAGTTCGGAAGATGCAACTTGCAAGTTATAGGTTGATGCTAGCAATACAAATGAAATAAAGACCTTTTAATTAGTTGGTTTAACGATTTTCCTGGTCATACTTCAAGTAATACTCATAGAAAAAATGATAAGGATGGGGAAAGTAATGATGGAACTTGTGTTATGCACTATGTTTGAGAGAACCCATGCAAGAAACTTGTGTATGCTAATATAGTGCCATTTTTGCACCACGGGCAGCTACTTTCAAGCCATTCTAATATACAAGTTTTGGGGGCAATAGGTAGTTATTAACCTATATGCAAATATTGTACCTATCAAAAAAGACAAAATAGAAAAAAAAAATTCCAAATACCAATATTGGCCAGCATGCAGACATTGGCCTGATAATGAGACCATAAATTCACTTCTCCAAGCTATTTTATAACACTTCAACTATCAACTACAAATTCACTTCTCCAAGCTATTTTATAACACTTAAACTATAAATTCAGTTCTGTCTCTAATGTTATAAAACTACAAATTCAATTCTATCTCTAATGTTATAAAACTACAAATTCAGTTCTGTCTCCAACCTATTTTATAACATTTAAACTACAAATTCAGACTATAATTTGTAACATAAACTACTACCACTTCACCAAGTAACAACAAACAACTACCACAAAACCCCAATACAGCCGAGGTAGGAATTGTGAACGCTTTAGGAGAGCTTCTCTCTCAAGAAGGACCAACTCCTTTCTTCGAATCTCCTCATTTCTACTGGATAGCATCATGTCTCTCTTCTCGATATCATCCACTATTGTACAGAGCTGAATCAGTTTCCTTTCAACATCGATAAGTCTCTTCTCGATCTCTTCCTCCTTCCTTAAGCGTTTCATTTTATATTTCTTGTAGATCTGATTGTATGTATTGACTATCAGCTCACTTGAAAAATTTGCAATATGGTAATCCCCAATATTTAACACATAATAAAGTGTTAGATGTACGTAATAGGCAATCAATATATTATTTCAAGTTACATTACAATAGTACTAGTTACCTTTGTATTGTACTTTGGACACCCTAAGAAGGGTCGTCCTGGATTTCTTTTAGTATTAGTGCATCTCAATGTCGCTTCAATATTACAGAAGCACAATGGTTTCACTGACGATGAAGAAGACAGTGATGATGAGGACATTCTAACATGAACCAAAAATGTTACACTGTTGTTGGCTAGGTGCAATACTATAGGCATAAAATGCAGTAAACATATCTGTTAGAATGGGCAACTACATAAAAGTTTCAGCTATAATAACTCTTACTTATTATTTTTTTTAATGCAAGGACATTTGACAATTAACTCCTAATCATAAAATAACATAAACAATAAGCTAGATTGTGGAGAAGTTAAGGAGGTTGACAGCTACAAGTTTTGACATGGAATTCTTTACATATCAAGTATTCTTTTCCTTTCCATGGATAAACAAAACAAGGCAGCTTATCAAGATTTTAAAGCACCTAAACAAGCACTTAAAGAAAAAGCACAAGCCTGAAAAGCTAGTGAATCAAATATCATGAAAAAATTGGCAGCTACTTTTATAGCTTACCAAACTACAAACATTAATTCAGACCTTAAACACAAAGCAGTAATACAAGGCAAGCTCAAACTTTCCAAACCAAACACTCACCCAACAAGAACAAAAATTTTTTTGCAACCACAGGTTGTCCGTATACACTATAGTGTATACCAAATACCAAAAAGTGTTATACTGTTATTGGCCAAGTGCATTACTATGGGCATAAAATCCGATAAACAAATCGGATTGGAAGATGCAACTACAAAAAAAATCATCGGTTATCTTTTTCTTTTTCTTTTTTATATGCAAGAACAATTGGCAATTAACTCCTAATCATAAAATAATATACACAATAAGCTAGATTGCCAACTCCATGCAATCTTCACGTTCCTTGGTAAGAAAGAAAATATATATCTATTCCAAACTTCAAACCAAAGATGAAAATACCATTCAGTAAGACAATATGAGAAAGAGCAGAAAGAGCCTAACAAACCCTAAAAGTCTGTAGATTGAACCTTAAAAAAAATACTCTGCTTCATAGATAACAAAATTCTTGGTAAGAAAGAAAATAGATATCTATTCCAAACTTCAAACCAAAGCATGAAAATACCATTCAATAAGACAATATGAGAAAGAGCCTAACAAACCCTAACAGCCTGTAGATCGAACCCTAAAAAAAATACTCTGCTTCGTAGATAACAAAATTCTTGGTAAGAAAGAAAATAGATATCTATTCCAAACTTCAAACCAAAGTATGAAAATACCATTCAGTAATACAATATGAGAAAGAGCCTAACAAACCCTAACAGTTCAAAAAAAATACACATTTCGTAGATAACAAAATCCTAGGACGAAATTATGGGATGTTAATAGAAAATACTCCCATTTAAATTATAGGACCTCAACTTTGTGGTAGAAGACGTCGGAAATGGAGTTGCGTGCCGGAAGTGGAGCTGGGTGCCGGAACTTCAAAAGTTAGGGTTTTTCAGGATGAAGGGGAAGGGGCTCTTCCTAGAAGATGAAGACGAAGGGAGGCCGTAAGCGGGTCTTCAAGGGGAAAAAGAAAGATTGCTCTCGGTAAGAAGCAGAAAAGGAAAAGAGAGGGAGGGAAAGGGAAAGGGTGGAGACGAAAATTGATGAGAGGGAAAACAATGTGAAAAGTGAGAAATGAGGTTGCGGGTGATTTCGGGCGAGTTTGAAGGAGAGAAACACATTAAATCAAAACGGTGCATTTCAAATGTATAATGCCACATCAGCAAGCGTTTGCGCAGCGCTTATCCCGCCCGACTGCTTCCAGCATTTTTCTTAGCACTATTCTTCCAAACTAACGAATCTATAGCTCTTGTGGTTGATAGAGCTACTTTAAAACATTTCATGAAAGGCAGTACTTGGTCTCTAAATCCTTCAAGTTCGTGGGTTAAATGCAATAGGAAATGTTTAATTAAGTACAATGGTTCGTTCAAGGGAAACAAAAAATAAATAAAGAAATCCTCCCTGAAAAAAATTTATTCTCGTTATAGTCATCGAGTTCAATCTTTAATTCCCAGCTGCCCAACGCTCTATCGGTCATGAATGATCATTGTGGAACACTACCTCCAAGTAGCTCTTACTTTCTCAAATTTGATGAGCAAGCTAGCTAGCCACGTCTTTTTGTCAAATGGCAAAATTGGACAGTGATGGTGATTTTACATAAGAAAAACTATGCTCAACTTGTTGTCACCTTCTTCCGGACAATCCTCTTTCTCCGAGCTTTAGGAGCCGGTGGCTTGCCATCAGCAACAGTGTCAGCATTCCCCTGTTTGATGCCAAGGAGCCCAAGTCCAGAAACAATGGCATTCTTTGATATAAACCATTTTGAAGATGGCCTATCGGCATCCTCTGAAGGCCTGTTGTAAACCTTCAAGAGGCTATCTGAATGAACGAGTGGATCTGCCTCTACCCCCAGCCAAGCCAGCCTTGATCTCTCTCCTAATTGAACGTTCAAAATCCTGCATACAGTCACTAGCAAGAGT
The DNA here is from genome assembly GCA_003123785.1 of Pterocarya stenoptera. Taxonomy (NCBI): domain Eukaryota; kingdom Viridiplantae; phylum Streptophyta; class Magnoliopsida; order Fagales; family Juglandaceae; genus Pterocarya; species Pterocarya stenoptera. The sequence goes on from QEOT01006820.1 coordinate 20,181, forward strand.
TAAACGTTTGTACATGCTCTACACCCAAGACTTCCATCATCTATAGCCACAGAGTAGGTGAATAATTTTTTTTTTTTTATAGGTGAGAGTATGTGAATATTAAGAGGATATGTCAAAGATTGGAACCTAATGGCACCAGTCCACCACTTGAAGCAGGAATTTAGTACTAAAGGAAGCCTAAAAAAAGTGTACAACATATGCAAATAGGTACCTTACCGCACTAGACAAAATTTTCTTAAAAAATTAGGCAAATACGACAAATTGAGTAGTATATTTATGAGATTGATAAGAAAAATAAATCAGATATCATATATACTTTGTAAAAGAAGAAAAAAAAATTTAAGAATAAGATGCCATTCAAAAAACATGATCAAACTGGTAGTAACAGCTAAATCGACAGTACAAGAGGGCAGCTACAGTTAGAATATCATATAAGTGAAAATATTGACTATATTGTATTGATAGTGCAGCGAAATTCCTAAGAATACAGTATCAATTAAATGAATTCTGAAAATGAAAGCAAGAGGAAGAGGAAGAGGAAAACTCCTTAAGCATCGGAAAATGCAAAAATCCCTGTCCGTGTACCAGCACGATGTCAGTTTTATTTACCGATAAAAAAAACAATGTCAGTTTTATTCATGATGGACTATTATAATGGTGAAAGTAACACACCTCAAAGCTGTGCCAAAAAACAGTGCCACTCCAATGACATCAAAATGGTTGCTTATTGCTCTATCAAATCCACATAACAGCTGATATCTGAGATTTGCATAAAGACCGAGAAATGCACCATAACCAAGTGCACTGGTACTTACGGTTGGAATTGTAACAGATAACCTGTCAACAAATTCACCCAAACTAAATTACTTGGACTAGTTCATCCAATCACAGGCAGAGTTATTTTCTTCATTCTGTTAGTTTGAAAAGAAAATAGTTAAATGGAACATGTGCTTTTAGACATGCTTACCTTCCCTCCTTTTTACTGGTCAAAAGGTTTGATAGAGAACCTTGTACTGCTCCAGCACTTAATCCAACTATAGATAACTCTGCAGCCTTGTAGAAAAACGAGTGAATTCTCTTTTGCAAATCAAATTCCCGAAATGGGTAACTCCTTTCAAATATGTTGTTTGGCAGCTTCTGTAATGTATTTTGCAAATCAAATTGGAATGTGTTACCATATGAACGAAAAGGAGCAAGTGACCAAACAACAATGGCATTGCAGGTTGCTACTGTGAGCACATTAAGGAGTGCCAGATCCCATTCTTGTTTTATCCTACAACCATCGTAGAGGAAAAACTCATCATTTAAGCACATTATGAGCATATGTATATTTTCACTTCCCTTTCCATTAAACAAAGCACACACCTATCTTTACGATTCTTAAACTCCCACCACACTGAGCAACCAATTGTAGCAGCCTGCTCCAAAAGAAGCTTATATAAGAAGGCAGGGTCAGCAATCATCCTGTGCAACAGAATAATGAAAGTTTAAATAATAATTCGAGGGTAGACTCAAACCACTTACTGCTAATACACCAGCAATGAACATTAAAAAATGGAAAAAGAAAATCCACTATTCAGTTGTTAGAAACATTATTGAGAGGATGATATAAAGACATTTTATCTACTATGCTGTTGTGTTTAAGTTTTTGGTAAGAAGTTATCCAGAATGAAATATCCATTTTGAATACTTCATTGCCTTCAATTATGTACCTCTGAAGCCACTTTGTAGCCCTATATTTACCACTTTCCAAACTTCCCAGTAACACAACAATCGATCAATCTCTTGGGTGATAGAGGAAGTGTAAGATATTCATATCTCATTGTCATTCTGGCTGGTGGTGCAGTTGGTGTTTGTTAAAGAATTGGAGTTCATATTATAAAGGTTCATTTGTTAGACTGTCTTAATACATGTTCTTTGTCTAAGAATTGGAGTTCACTATTGTAAATGTTCTAGATTAAACAAGATTAATTTGTAAATGTGGCAATCAATTATGTGTGATCTCTGTAAGTTGACAGCCTACAATGTGAAATCAAAGAACAGTTAACAAAATCACCTGCCAATAAATGCCCTTGATATTCCTTCAGGAAGTGCTCGAGAAATAAACCTAGTTGTAGTTGGCCTGGCATTGATTGCTAGGAATTTTACCATTTGAGCAGAGCTAACCAAACCCTGGAGGCAAAATTCAATCAGTATCCAGAGATAGAATTCTTGGCCAAAAGCATGCTTAGAAAAATACTATACCATTTCATAAGCTTGGCGAAATCCAGCAGGCAGATCTATCATTGTCCTCTGCCACTCATTCAATACAGCATCTACAAATTTACGATCAAAAAGCTGGTCAAAGGCAAAAAGTTAGAACCGCATCAGAAGATATCAAAATTAACAGCATTAGAGGACAAAAAATATAATCTACTCAAGGAACATGATTTTGTGTTTGCATGTAACAGAATTTTAACCTCCTCAAGAAGTCTTCGTCTCCTAAATAGACCTCCCTCATCTCCTTCATCGCCATCGTCGAAGTCATCAAAGTAGTCGTCATCATCACCATCATCATCACCACCATCACCACCACCATGATTTATTTTTTTCCCAATATCTCCACCGCCTCCACCAATTGCAGTCTGCAATTTCCAAAGCATCAGCCATCTTGGTTCTTGCACCAAACACAGAAAATGAATCGTAATATAATTAAACTAACTCAATGAAGAAATATTCAGTTAATTGGTTAAATGAATGAAGAATCTTGAGCCTGCATTCTCAGACCTATATCACACTCAACGTGCAATAAATAATCTATAAATATGATGGTTCCCCTAAAATGTCTACATGAAAAAGGAGTCTTACAAATTAGATGATGCCAAACATCCCAATTTCGCTAGTTTTAGGCACAACAAACAGTCCAACGTCACCTGAAATGAAATTTGCATTCTTAAAACAAATGTTAATTCATATTATGTAGTCCTGGACCAGTAAACTAGTTCCTGATGATATAGTATAGTGTTTGAGAACTGAAAAAAAAGGTTTCAAAAACTGAACTCAGCCAGTTCCATAATTCATCTACGATATTTGGATTGCTGTCAATTTTAGATGTATGGAAAAGCATTTTGTTTCATGTTATACCCAATAGGATAACGATAACCTCTCCAAAGAAAGGTAACTTGGCAATCCGATAAGCCTAAAGGCTTAAAATCAGTATATGTGCACAAAACAGAACAGGTTAAATGCTAGGGACGGCATAGGGAATATTTTAGTTAGATAATAAGCCCTCACCTCCAATAAAAAAAATCCTTTCATTCCAATGCCAAGAAAACTAGGAGTTATACAAAAACTATATATGCTTTCTTCAAAATTAAGAGCTTAACTGAAGCAAAACAAAATACTCGAGCGAAATGCCTTCAATAGGCCGTAAATTATAAAATTTCTATCAAGTCTCCGTTAAGGTTCTCAAATTATTTACCATCTTCAAGTTTTACACAGTTTCTCACCAACCAACGTATGAAAGAACTCCAAATTATAATTCTCGAGCCAAAAAAGTACAATAAAAAGGGACGGAAAAAGCAGACCTCGGGACTAGACTGGGATTGCTTCTGAGACAAATCGAGCTTGCCCTTCTCCAACGTAACCGAACCAAGCGAACCGTACTGTCCCTTCATAACCGGACTAGCCATCACCTTCGAAGACGCCAGAGGCGCCACAAAGCACCGCTCCAACAGACCAACGGAGTCCCCTTCCACGAAAGCCGAAGAAGACGAAGCAGAGGCCTTGACCACCAGTCCCCTCCGAGCTATCTTACCGGCCACCGGATGCGCAACCGGCGAAAAGGGACCGACCTTGGGCTTCGACGATAAGGTCTCTATGGACATAATTTGGGCCGTTTGAAACACAGCGTGAGACATTTTCTTTCTCTTTCTTTTTTTGCTTTCTATTTCTTAGGAATTGAAATTTGCTGTTTGGATAGGGAGAAAATTAAAAAGTAAAATTTTCTCATAAAAAGTACTGTTAGCGGCTCTCTCTCTCTCTCACTAGGAGGAGGACGGGGAGTGTTAGAGAGAGAAAGAGGGGGGATTAGTTTTGCTTAAGCAGGTGAGTTGACTCGGGTTGTTCAGGTGAGTAGACTCTACACTCGGGGCCGGTTTGGTTTGCTGTTTTTCATGGGCTGGGCTGGGGCCAACCACCATATTATATAGTTACCGGAATGTCATTTAACTAACTAACTAGACATCAACCGTCTGTCTTTTCTTAGAGGCATAATGCTAGTGGTCTAATTTTATCTTTTTATTTTTACCTCTTATGAATTTAATTTTTTTTACTTACTATTAAAAAAGTAATTATTAGTATATTAATGTATTTTTTATTTTTTAAAAATATTTAAATATATTAAAAAATATAATAAATAAATAAATGAGATTTATCCTAGTGGACACGCCACAATCAAAGCTAGGCGGGACACCAGCACTGTTCTTTCTTACTTAAAGCACTAGTAATGGTTTCTCTATATGCATCTTCAAAATTATCCCTTTTGAAGAATGGTTTTATATTTGAAGAATAATTCTCACATTGGTTTATGTAAAATTTGAACTAAATAATAATAAAGTTTTGTATTTTGTATTTTTTATTTATTTTCTAAAATTATTTTTTATATATATTTTACAATTACCATCCACTTTGTGTTATCAACTTAATACAAATTTTATGTATCAAAATTATTTTAATATAAATTTTACAAAGTTAATTTTAATGTGTATAAAAGAGAAAAAATAGTAAAATAATATTTGAAGAATGAACAGTACTTCTTTATATTTGAAGAATGACTGTTTATAGTTATGTAAAAATATAAAGATGAAGAAGCCAATACAGACATTTTTAAAGACAGATTCTTCAAATTTGAAGATAAAAATAAAAATAGAGAAGCCACTACTAGTGCTCTTAGAAAAGATGTAGATTCTGACAACGGAAATTAATACTGATAACTTAAATAATAATATTTGATTTGTAAAATTATTTAATTTAAAATTTATCTTTCATATAAACCGTGCATAGTACATAGGCCATAAAAAGTTAGAATAGCAGTAATCTTTATAGGTTATTTGTCCCAAAAAAAAATCCAGTAATCACATGTAGTTATCATCTCATCTCGAACACAAAGGATATATAGCTGCTTGATTATAATATTGAACCATGGAATGATCCAAGAAAAATTATTTTGGAAGAGATTTTTTTGCAGTTCTAAGCTAGGAGATTACAAGGGTGCGCGCGAGAGGGAGTTGTGGGTTTCATAACCTTTGAGCAAGTGGTCGAGACAGTTATTCACTTGCCGACCACTTGCTCGGACTCTCTTGCACACCTGCTCGAATTGTTATTCATTTAATCATCATATTCATATTCGGAGGAAAACAAAAGCTATATGTTACTTGGAAGCATTTAATTCCCAACCATACTTATGCTTTGTTAAGAGAAGACAGACATCATGCAGAAGAAGAAAAGCAATCCAAAGATGCATCATTGAAGATAGAGACAAAAGAAGTCATGGATCGTGTAGCCTCCCCAAAAAGCCATCCTTTTTCTCTCTTCATGAAACTTGCCCCTCATATAAATTTCAATGCACTTCTTTCTCCCGAGAGAAAACATACCTAAATACCAAACAATGTCTCTGATCATCGGTCGGCCTCGTGTCACAATTAGAGGAATCCGAAGAGCAAGAACTTTCCGTTATTTCTGGTGTCAAAACTGCCATCGTAGTGTTAGGATTGTCTCCACAAACATATTCGAAACATGTCCCTATTGCTTCCATGAGTTGCATCTTGATCTGGACATGTCAAGGCCTAGCCCCGTGATCACTGGCCTCAGGAGCCTAGACGCCTTGGCTCGCCTGCTCGACCCATCTCCAAGGCCTCGTCAAAATGCTGGTTTTGGGAGGAGATTGGAATTAGGGGTCTCTGAAGTTGGAAATGGAGGATCATTTCAACAAGCTGGGATTACTCTTGCCGGACCACCGAGTCCACCAAGACCTATTTCTCCACCATTTGAGGAGGTGCTGAACGAGTTGGTCGGAGGGATGGCCGGGCAGAATGACCTGCAGCCAGGGCTGCCTCTGGCTCCGGTTGCTGCAGTTTCAGCCCTTGAAGCCTTACTGCCAAGGGTGAAACTCACGCAGAAGCATTTAGATAACGACCCAAGTTGCCCGGTGTGCAAGGAAGATTTTGAGCTTGGTGGGGAAGTGAGAGAGATGCCATGCAAACATTTCTATCATTTCGATTGCATTGTCCCTTGGCTCTCCATCCACAACACTTGCCCTGTTTGCCGCTATGAGCTGCAATACACTTACGACAACTACATTCTAGAAGAAGACTTTAGAGATGATGAAGGTTTTCACTTTGAAGATCTAACAAACGGGCTGATCAACTGGTTATGGAATCGACTGTTCTTTTTCTGGCCTTTCCGTGCACTGTCGAGTTGGGCACAACGCTACCTTAATTCTGAAGATTCTACTCCATACTAGTTCTTCGGGGGGTTAAGATTCGAATCAAGGCCAGCCTTCTGTTCTTGAGTAATTATATATATATATATGTTGCTTTTGTGGTGAAATTGGGTCGATGAGACTAGGAATTGGCCAGTATTTTCTCTGCAGAACCATGGCGGTTGAATAATAAAGCTGTGAACTTTTTTGCAGGTATTTCCTGGTGGCATTCTTGGCCCATTCTATAGCTAGCTTTGTGTTCATGAACACAGTTTCTCTGAGCTCTACAATTCATAATTATGTTGCTTCCAAGGCAGGTAAAAGAAACAAATTAATTAAGGTAAGAATGATCATCAAGATATACAGCTATGATGAAAACACGTTGAAGCTTTTCAGGTACGTAGTCACAGCCCTATATCTCAAGTGGAGTGAAATACCTATGTATGGAGTTGTTATCTGTTAGGGTCATCTACTCATTGTAATGGAACAACAAAATTTAGGGTAAATCACCTTATAGGAATCCTAATTTTTACTTAGAAAAAATTATATTTTTCAAGCCACTGCGTAAAGCATATTGAATACAGTGCTTAAATGGTATAATTTGATTCAGAAAATAAATTTTAAAATTTGAATTTCACAAATTAAATATTACTATTTAAGATATATGGATGGTTTGTTTTATGCACCGGTTCAAAAATATAATAATTTTATACTAAATTTAAATATATGAAATTAGTTGAATAAAAATAAGTTTAAGAAAAAAAAATAACATCATTTCAAATAAAACTTAATGATATTATTAAAAAAAATAATATATATAATCGTGTGTTTAAGTGATGCGTGATTATTTTAAAAAGAGTGAAGTTTATTATTAAAAAAAAAATTATGTAAATGTTATATTTATTTTTTTTTTTTAAATAATTGTATGAAGCTTGCTAGATTGAAATAACGAAGCTGGTCTTAAATTTTATTGTTTTCAATGATATATTGATATCCGCTAATATCTTATGTAAGTATGATAAAATGATAAAAATAAAAGAACATACCTTGGACTCCAAGCTGACACGCAGACAGTAGTTTCGGAGTTTGGAGGAGGAGAGACCGAGAGAGAGGGAAATGATGGGTTCAGCTCTGCCTCAACCATCCTGGCTCCACATATGGGAGGTGGCTTCCACACCCACATCAAGATCGCTTAGTCTGGCCACCACCGCGGCTTCTCTCCACATCGGCCACCTTCTCCGCTTCCATGTCAGCCACCGCCTTGAATTAGGGTTGCTTCTCCATTCCTGCTTCCAGGTACTCCTGTCTCCCCCACTCTCTCTATGTCTCTCTTTCCCATTTGCTAATTTTTTATTTATTTTCTCGGGTAATGTTAAAACTTCAATTCTATCGGTATAGCTGGGTTGAACTCTGTCAATTCGTCCTTTTTCATTTTGTGGGTGAATCATAAACAAAAGTTTGCATTTTCCCTTTTTTCTTTAAAGACCCTGAGAGTAGCTTCTGTGCGTCTCTGAATTTACGATGAAACTATGGGGTGTAAAAGTGTGATAAAATCATAATCTACAGCGATATGTGAATGATAATCTCCAATCAACTTGGGCTACACCTTATGCATTTTAGGCACTTCTCTTGTATACTTTCCGTATACTTGGGCTACGCCCTTTTTCAAATGTCTGTAGTAGATTTTTATGAATGTGTCTGTTTATTAGACCATTAGAGATGACATAATTGTAGAGGTTGTGTTGCTGTTAACTTTGAAATTTCCTTATTTTGATTTTGTCTCCGATTATAATTTAAATGGGGACATGAAGGGACTTTTATTTTGTTTCCAGTGCCACATTAATGCATGGGACACGATTCTGAAACTATTTTAGTTTCAAAACTCATGATTACCACTGATTTCTTATTAAACAGAAACTATCCTGTCTGGATCACGTGCCTAGATTGAAGGATGTATGGCACGAAAAAGCCTTCCAATTCAGGGGAATTACTTTTCTTCGGTTATCAAAAGATGCTGTGACATCCACATATTCAACTTGTTTATCTTTCTTTGATGGGGGAGAAAAAAGAAAGGGATTTAGAAATGATGGGGTGCCGCACTCAAAGATATCCAGCAAGAATTCATTCGATGGAAGAAGATGGACCAATATTCTACTTGCTGCTAATGTATTGTGAGTACCAGTGTCTGATCTGTTCAAAAAAGGATATTATTAGTAAGATGCATTCTTCACAGATAGCGTTAAATAATTTGTCCTACAAAACTAATAATTCAATGCTACATCTTTTCCACTTCCATTTTTCTCCTTTACTGCTGTCTCTAAATTTGTTAGGCACATTTATTTACTTTTTAAGTTTTTGAAAAGTTTGTATGCACCCAAGTTTTTTTTTTGATCGATAAGCAAAAATCTTATTGATCATGAAATAGACAAAAGCCTGAGTATACGGGACAGATACAAGAGGGTCGCCTATGCTTGCTAGTTTAGCGATACAAGGAAGTCACAAAAAGACATACCGTATGCACCCAAGTTAACAGCTCATTACTGGTTAAATCATGTGTGCAGAGTTTTTATTGCACAAAGCGCAACACAAGGGAAACTACTACTATGGGGAGCTAAGGTAACGGTGCAAATGAAAATCTAGAAATATTTCCTCTTTAATATCAAACCATCTATCTTTTGGGCTCCTTACCTTCATGATTTATTCAAGTTGTATACAGATAAATAGTCTCATCGACGCAGGCCAATTGTGGAGGCTAGCAACATCTTCCTTTTTGCATGCCAACATTGGGCATCTAATGGTATGATTTGAATCTTCCTGCTTGATATTTCTCTTTTAATGGCTTATGTTCTATGACTGGGTCTGAAAAAGGATTGTCTTTTCCAGGTCAACTGTTATTCTTTGAATTCAATTGGTCCAAGTGCTGAGAAAATCAGTGGTCCTAGGAGATTTCTTGCAGTTTACTTTGCCTCTGCGATTGCAAGTAACAGCTTCTAACCTCTCTGCAGTAGCTGATGAAATTGCTTACCCACTTGTAATCTGATTTTGTATTTTCAAGAAATCAGGTTCAGCAATGAGCTATTGGTTTTGCAAAGCACCTGCAGTTGGTGCTTCGGGAGCAATCTTTGGACTAGTAAGTCTGTTTGAACTCTATTTCAGCCAAGGGTTCTTTCATCAGCCCCCCTCTTCTTTCTCTCTATTTCCAACAGTCAAGAGTCAAAAGAAAAAAAAAATTGATTTAGAATTTGCTTCCCTAAAGATGGTGGAATTAGTTTCTGAGACAATAGAAGTAAGCTATACTCAAAAAAGGTTTGCTCGTTTTCTTCCTTTGTCAAACTCCCGGTGTTTGATTCAGGTTGGAGCAGTTGCTGTGTTTGTAATGAGGCATAGACAACTGGTTGGAGGTGGCAAAGAAGATCTGCAACACATAGCGCGAGTTGTTGTTCTGAATATGGCATGTCTCTAATTTCCCTTAGCAATCTCAAATTGTCCAGGTTTTGCAGGGGCAATCAAAACAGCGATTCAATTGAAACATTTATATTTTTTCTAAGCCTGTTTAATCAAGTCTGTTAGATTGTCAAAAATGAATCACTGCTCCACCTAGAAATGCATATAGCAAAAAATTATGGTATTTTTGTATCGGTTGAATTGATAACAAGAAGTTTGTGTGGTGCAGACTATAGGGCTACTGTCCAAAGGCATTGATAACTGGGGACATGTAAGTATGGTATTGCTGTTTTTCTTGCTACTCATTATCCTTTTTGTCTTAAATTTTGTTTATTAGACTTCTAAGAGAGTCAAAGTACAACTAATTGGTGGGCTATAAAAAAGGTTATGTTTTGTGAGAATTTGTAGAAACCTACTTTAATGTACCGTCCAAGCATGAGAGAGAGAGAGAGAGAGAGAGAGAGAGCTATGGTACCCCCAGTTAACAGAATGCCTTATGCAATGGGAGATTAGGTATGCAGTGCAATCAAACTTAAAGAAAAGATCGGATCTTCCCTTGCATCTTTCTTTTCTCAATTTTAGTCTCCTAATTCTCTGATTTTAGCTTCATTCATGAATTTGATGGCACTCTCATGTGGTTTGTGTGGTATCTATTATTCAAATTTAAGTTTGTGCGATATTTAAAAGTAAGCTTGTGCACTAATTTGGTTGTGTTGATTTTGAAGAAGTTATGGAAAAAATTGACCAAAAGTTCAGCTTCCATGGTATATTTCGTCTACAAAGTCGGCAACTTCCATTGAAATTCTTGCCATTTAATCCTTCTAAATCCTAAGTAGACAACAGTCTTGTTTTATCTGGGAACATTTGGAATTTCATTAGTTAATGAGTCTCAGAATAGGAAGCTGCATATGATTCTTTCCTTGCGTTTTGGTTGATTATTGAGTAGGGATGTCCCACACTCTATTTATTCTGCCTTTAACACTGGTACCACCTTTTGATACATCGTTCACAACTTCAGCTAGGAGGCTTGCTTGGTGGGGCTGCCACATCTTGGCTTCTTGGACCTGCATGGAAGTATGAGTCTGTTTCAAAGGATGGACGGAGAGTTTTTGCAGACAGGGCACCAATATTCTACCTCATCCAGAGAAAATGAGAAACGTAGGCGATTTTACTGAAACTATTGGTTTCTAGACTGAGCTTTCTCAAATTTCTTGAAATCAGATGCTCGTACGGAATATTATTATTTGGTTCATAGGTGCATTGCTGGTTGTTTCTTCTTTATTTACACTGAGATCGCTATTATTGTACTTCTAGCTGGATATATATTCATATCAGCTTATATATTCTGTTTTTTCCTTGGACTATTTTGGAAGAAATTTTGTAGTGATTCTTTTCTTTAAACGTTGAAACCTAGGCAAAAGTCAGGAATACAGATGTCAGGAGTTAGATCTTTTCTCTTATAAAGGAATCATAAAAGGGGAAAGTTGGGGAGCCATGGTATTCCATTCTTTAGAGAATTGTATGGATGCATGGAGCTCAGCTTTGCCATATGTGAGATCTGGTTTACATGGCACGACCTATAGCAGGCGGATGTAATGCTGGAAAACATTGTTCTCAGAATGGGATCTTTTCTTATTTTTTGTTCGAATTTGATGGTCTAGAAGTAAAAATTGGGAGCTAATTTTTGTAAGAGATGTACAAGAGATTTGGTTTATGGAAGGACATGAGAACGATTTTCAGACACCTTAAATTTTTGCCCAACAAAGGCCACTCGCCCCCACGAGAGGAAATCACGTCCCCTTGAAGCTGTTCACGATAATGACATCTTAGCACATCCGTATCGTAGACTTGCTGCTAAAAGACTTGCCACACCCTTCCAAGGAACCCACTTTTCACATTATCTTAAAAAAAGGAAGAAGAAGGAGAAGAAGAATCAGGCAACCAAACATCCAAAAGTCAACATTCTGTATTTGTACTTTTCACGAGCATATAGCCCTGCGTTATCACATTTCTAGATAACATTGCCTTCTGCAGATGCACAAAAGTAACCAGCATTTGTTTTTTAACACTTACACGAATAAAGTGTGGAAATAGTTCTTTTTGAAATCTGCAAACCTTTTTTTCTTCTCGACTAGCCATGCTATCGTTGGGAGTCTTTTCCTGGGAAGCACATTCCCATTGTTTCTTGCAACATAGGAAACCTAGAAAATAAATGAAAGGCCTGCCATCTTTGCTTGGCTTTGACCTGCAATGTATTTTCTTCTTAAATTTATGTTTCGATGGAAATCTATCAAACTTTTCAGAGGAGCATCTACTCCCCTTGCCAGAACAAAACTGGGTGTAAGGACTTCACTATGCTGTTGTGTCTGTATGCCGTGGAAACTATCTTTAGTTTGTGTCATGAAAATTAAATATCAAGCCAACCAACAAAAGAGACAAAAGATCCAGAGTCCAGAAAACCCCAATAACCAGATCTGCTGGTATGAAGTAACTGCTGCCAAGGCTGCATGAATACAAATCGTGTGAATATAACTTCCCTTTAAAAATAAGAAAACACACGGGGTACAATAATAATTTTAAAAAAAAATTAAGTCAACAAAGGCAACACTAGCTGTGATTGAAATCCCATATCACCACGACAACACCACATAAAGAACGCATGTATCTAACTTGCCCAGGTTATCAAAGAGATGTAGCAATCATTAATAGTGCAAATTCGGGTTACAACCCTATTTACATACGGTAGATATGGTACCTGCATGTAAGTTCCATTATATAGAC
>QEOT01006823.1:26094-98761 GCA_003123785.1 Pterocarya stenoptera
GAAAGTTATCATATAAAAACCTAATAAACAATTCGTTCTAATTCTTGAGCACAGATGCTAAGTCTTTCTTCTATTCAGAAAGAACATAGAATTCTGTCAGATCTGCTTGAAGCATTCCAGCCCATCAAGTCACCCGATGCTGTTTTATCAGACATATGTTCCAACGTTTCACAAGGGACTTTGGAATATTTATATTTAGGGGCTTATTCATACATAGAAAGTGTCTTGAACATAGGTATTATTTCTGTTTTGATTCTTATAGTTATCTATGGTGCTCTTAGTTATTTTATTACTACCATTATTAGTATTATTATAACTGCATTGGTATTGGCATCTTGTTGCTGCAGTATGCTCCTTTTCCTTCATGCTGGCATCGGAATCTCTTCTTACTCTAGAATCAAGTGTAAACTCGTTCCAGAAATTTCTTGATTTGGATGAAAATGGTAAGAGTAGACACTCTGATTTTATCCATGGCGTTCTTCCTACCTTAAGAAGCAGACTTGGAGCTTCTGCTCAAAAGCTTTTAAGGCAGAACTGGGACAACAGCCAAGTTCTGAGTGTTTGGAAGAATAAAGTAAACCATCTATGATATGTTATGTTTTCTAGTTCATTATCTCTTTATTTTTATTTTTGCAGTGCTCAGGAATGATCTTAGCACTTATACAATATTTGTGTTTCCCTACATAGAGTCAAACATTCTGATGTTTGCAGGGAGATATTCTAGAAAAAATATTGCACATTTACTTGGAAAATAGTGAGTCAACTTCTGATTTGCTGGATGACCTTGCCTGCTCTGTACTACCTCAGGTGCTTTAATTTGTTCAATACATTTTGTATTGCATTCGCCATTAACATTTAGACAGTGGGTGACTTCCCGATCCTATGCTGGATCTCAATCATGGTTGTTTCCTCTCTGGAGCAGGTTTCTTCAAGAAAGGAAGAAGATGATCGTCATGGTTTTCCAACTCTTTGTTCTGCAACGTTTGTTGTTTGGTACAGAGTGCTGGTAAGGGATCTCTTGTTTCCTTTTATGATTTTTGTTATGCTTTTTCTTGATGGAGATGTCACAGACTGGTGTTATGTGCAGCATGAAGAGAATCTTACTGTTCTTAACAAATTGGTGAGCAGTAGTAGTCTATCATTGAATCTTTCATACCATATATGAGTTGATCAATTTACCATGTCAAAGTATTAGACTTTTACTCTTCATTTCCCGTTACTAGGTTAAGGAAGTTGTTCTCTTAGAGAAACTCAGAGCTAGTGTTCAACTTCAAACTGTTGAAGAGCTTTTGGTCAAACTGCAACATTCTGTGAAGGTGGTGGTATCATTGGTTAACATGTGCAGAACACATCACAAGGTATATAGATAGAGCGATCTGGTTTTCTTTATCAAAAGTTGTTTTGCAGTGGGAGATTTGACACCTTAAGTTCAGATGTTGCAGCATCAGGAAAATGTTGATATTCTAAAATGATGTTACAGGTAACTGTGCATGCCATGGCTGTCAAGTATGGTGGGAAGTTTGTTGACTCTTTTTTAAAAGGTATGGGGTGGAGGTTTTTGGCATACAATGATCTGAGATACTAATTTTTTGGGGTACTGAAATCCGAATACTCTCCAGTTTTTGACTTCTTACAGGCCCACTTCAATATGTTCAATGAGCTTATTATCCACTTGGTATGATAAGGTGCACCATATTTCTTCTGGTATTAATTTCAGCTGGATGTTCTAGAGATTTAGGAATTTATTTTCAGGTGAAAGAGCTTCAAAAGGCCACAAGAACGATACAGACACTATGTTCTGAAGCAAAGGTTTAACTTATATTTGAACTCTTATCTTTAAAAAAATATTGGAAAATGGTGAGATTAAATGATCCTCGTTCTCACTTATTTATCTTATCAATTTGTAAAAAGGGCTTGAAACAAACAGTTATCACCAGCAAAATCCCGGCTACAAAGAGATCTATGGAACGCTTCTTGTTTTGTGTCAAGGCTTTGCTCCATACAACATCAAGTGGATGCTCTTTCTGGATGGGTAAGCAATGAATCCTTGTTCTTTGCAGAAAGTACCTAGTTGATCTGAATAATTCCACAGAGACTAAAATCTTCTTTGTTACCAGTACCCATAAATTTGTTGATCTTTACTTGGATTCAGTCTTGTCATTCTATGATAAAATTACCCATATTTCCCTACAAAGAAACATTCCTGATACTTGACTTTGGTGCCTTGTTCAGAGTAGTTTTTTACATCACCATGTGAACAGTTATAGCATGTGCTTCACCTGATCTTTAGGATTAAGGTGATGATTTTGAGGTATGAAAGAAATCAGATATCCGGAGGCTTACTACTAGTTACTGTGCTCTGAGTTTGCAGTGCCAAACTAATTGCAGAAGCTCAGCTTGAGATATAACCAGTGGTGCGAATTTGAAGTTTGATGTAACTTTGGCTGTAACTCTGGAATATTTCTGCCAATTCCAATAATATAATTTTAGTCGAGGGCATAAAGCAATGCTAGGTTTACTTCCGTCTAAGCGCAAAACTTGGTTGGCTAGTTATAAATTAATTCACATATGATTGGAATTAGTATCTTTTTCTAGATTTGTCAAAAGTTTTGGTGAACAAATAATATTTGGACTTATAAAAAAATATACAAATATTATATATATATATATATGGATAACCAACTGAATTTATTGCTTTTGTACTATTTTCTTTGTTGGTGTTATTAATTGAATGCTTTAAGTGCGGTTTGGATAGTGAGATGAAATGAAATGGTTTTAGATGAAAATTAAATAAAATGTTGTTAGAATATTATTTTTTAATATTATTATTGTTTTAGGATTTAAAAAGGTTGAATTTTTTATTATTTTTTGTATGCAAATTTGAGAAAGTTGTAATGATGGAATAAGATGAGATAAAACACTCACTATTCAAGCGGGACCTTATTTTCATCCTTAGATGGAGGTGTTCATAACGTCTGTATATGGTTTATCACTAACCCTTCATTTCTCTTTTGATAGGGAATCTAAAGCATAAAGACTTGATGGGGCAGGTGGTGAGCTCGCAGGCATATGTGGACGAACAAAATAACCATGTTGTAGAAAATTCAGCAGATGATGATGATGAACCTGCCATTGTTGCTACTGAAGATTATAGAGAAGTAGAACAATAAGTGACTTCGTTCCCTCGAAGTGTTAAGAACCCGTGTATATGTGTCTGCTGCTACTTTAACCAAGAATTAACCCAAATCGCAAAGAAAGAAAGAATCAATGTTAAAAAAGAAAGAAAAATGAGAATTCAAGAAGATGATAGTGATACTTCTGGTTTTCGAGGAACCAAAGCCTCCAAGAATGCAAATTGCATTGATATATTTTCTTCAGTGTTTCCTCATACACATGACGGCCTTTTTATACAATTCACGATTACAGTTTATTTCGTTACAATGAAAGGGTACTTAATTAATTTCCCCCAATTAATGAACACGAGCTTCTCACATGCTCCTTTGTATTCCTCTGTTCACTTTTGACCGTTATCTTCAACTTCACCCATTGCCACTGCGCTTCCCCCTCACTGCCTTGTGTTATTCCATTTCAATCTTCCATTTCTCCACAGGTCATGACATTCCCTTCCCCATCAAAAGCCCATGTCCACAAGGTTAGGGTACTGGCACCTCAGCTGGTCCACAGGAACCCATGATGATTAATCCTCTTCAGGTGCTCCCTTCCACCTAACAAGGAGCTCAATCAAAGGCTTATTGTCCACACCACACATTCAGCATTGAAGGATAACCTTTGGTTCAGTCTTGACTCCTCCATGTGAATCTAACAGAGTCAATGAAGATGAAACTACTGCTGATGATCCCACATGTTTCTTCAAGGACTCATGAAAAATGGGATGAACTAAAGCATTGGTAGGTTATTCCAATCTATATGCCATGACCATATGCTACAAAATCTTAAATGGGCCAAAAAATCTTGGTGCTAACTTGTAATTAGCACAATGAGCCACACTGTGTTGCCTGTACTTTTGGAGCTTCAAATAAGCCATGTCTCCCCCCTCAAATTCCCCGTGGTGTATGGTTTTTATCATATTGATGCTTCATGACTCCTTGTGCTGCTAATAAGTTCTTCCTCAGCAAAGTAAAAATTTCTTCCCGAGATCTTAGTTGTAAGTCCACTTCAGCATTCTGAGTGGTACCTGTTACATACTGGAAGCAATGTAGGTAGTATTCCATACAAGGCCTCAAATGGTTTTATTTTAGTAGATGAATGAACACTAGAGTTGTACCACCACTCAGCCCATGGCAGCCACTTCAACCACTCTGGCCTTTGATTAACAAAACATTTGAGGTACTGTTGCAAGCATTTATTCACAATCTCAATTTGACTATCTGATTGTGGATGGTAAGCTGAGGTAAAATTCAACCTAGTCCCATGCATTCAAAATAATTCATTCCAAAAGGAACTTGTAAAGAAAACATCCCTATCAGTAACAATGGTGGCAGGTATCCCATGCAACTTAAAAATCTTATGATTGAATAATTTGGCCACTGTTACTGCAATATAAGGGTGAGAAAGTGGAAGAAAATGTGCATACTTTGTAAAACGATCAACTACTATAAAGATTACTGAATAACCTTGTGAATTAGGCAAAGTGTCAATGAAGTCCATGGATATATCAGTCTATGACTTGGTGGGTATAGGCAATGGCTGTAGGAGTCCAGTTGGATGTAAATTCTTTGCCTTACATTGTTGATAGATGGGACATTGTTTAATAAATTCTTTAATTTCTTCTTCATGTCAGACCAACAGAATTCAGATTTAGCATGATGCAATGATTTCTGGTATCTTGAATGCCCACCAATTGCACTATTATGGATGAACTGTTGCACCTGTTGCTTAAAAGAAGAAAGTTTTGACAAAAACAAATTCCCATTCTTAAACAACAAGTCATTCTTGACTTCAAATCCTTTCTCAGTTAATGACCCTTGTTGTATCTTCTTACAAATGTCAGCAATCTCCACATCTTGCATATAATAACCTCTAAGTTCTCTAACTAGATAGGATCCAGCAGTGTAATGGCATGAGTTGTAGTTTCCACTTAAATTACCTCATGTCTCCTCGATAAAGCATCTGTAATCACGATTTCCTTCCCTTTTTAGTTCTAAATAGTGAACAAGTAGTTTGCTAATCCACTTCTGCTGTGAGGGTGTTCCAATTTTCTGCTCAAGTAAGAATTTAAGACTCTGCGGATCAGTCTTAATAGAGAAGGTTGTTCCCAACAGGTATGATCTCTGTTTATTTTTTATAACATACACAAGAGCAAGTAGCTCTTTTTCATAAGTTGACAAATCTAAAGCCTTTCCCTTCAAGGCTTGACTAAGGTAAGCTAAAAACCTTCCTCCTTGCATCAAAACTGTCCCAACCCTCAATCCAGATGCATCACATTCAATTATAAATGGCCTCTCAAAATTTGGCAAGGCAAATACAGGTGGGCTAATCATAGCCTAATTCAATGCCTTAAAGGCTGCAGAAGCTTCCTCACTCCAACAAAATGCATCTTTTTTTTAGTAAAGTAGTTAAAGATGCAACAATAAGTCCTTAATTTTTTATGAACTTTCTATAATAACCAGTCAATCCAAGAAACGCTCTCAAGGATTTTATGGATTTAGGCAATGGCCACTCCACCATAGCTTCAAGTTTAAGAAGGGTATGCCTTAACTCTTTAGCAGAGACCAAATGACCCAAATAATCAATTTCAGCACATCCAAACTTTCACTTACTCCTCTTAGTGAAAAAAGTGTGTTTATCTAAGGTCTCCAACACCATAGAAAGATGTTTTCAGTGCTCCTCTTTGGATTTACTATAAACTAGTGTGTCATTAAAGAACACAAAACAAACTTAAGCAAAAAAGGTTGAAAAACCTCATTAATGAGAGCTAGGAATGTGGCCGGAGCATTAGTCAAGCCAAAACGCATAATTAAGAACTCAAAATGCTCTTGGTGAGTTCTAAATGTTGTGTTTTCAATATCCCATTCTCTTACTCTAATCTAGTGATAACCAGATCTCAAATCCAGTTTTGCAAATATTGTGGCTCCAAACAATTCATCTAAAAGTTCATCAATCATAGGAATTGGAAACTTATCTTTGATTGTGTCTTTGTTTAGAGCTCTATAGTCAATGCACATACGCCACGTGCCGTCAGATTTCCTCACAAGCAACACAGGAGAAGAGAAGGGAGATTGGATGCTTCTAATCACCCCAGCTTCAAGCAATTTCTGTACAATCTTCCCAATTTCTAACTTTTGATAGAAAAGATATCTGTATGGTCTTACAAATATTGGAACTGCCCCTTCTTTCAAATTAATATGATGGTCTTTACTCCTCCTTGGACGTAACTATTTTGGCTCTTCAAAGACCTTACTATATTGTTGTAACATAGCTTCTATGCCTTGATCAATGTTCCCCACTTCCCCATCTTTAATTTGCTGTATAATCTATAAGAGCATGACCTTTCTCTCCACTATTGTAAGATGACAGATTTCAACATCTTACACTATCTCAGAATAGCTTGGATTCAATCCCCTTAGAATGACTGAATGCTTGTCATTCTTAAAGGACATAGTAAGGGAATTAAAATCCCATAATACAGGCCCCAACATTCTCAGTCCTTGCATGCTCAAAACAACATCACAGCCTCCCAAAGGTAGCAAGAAAAAGTCTGTAACAAACTGATTTCCTTGCACCTTGAGATTCACCTTCTCCACCACTCCTTCACTGCTCATTCTATCACCATTAGCCACTCTAACTTCAAAAAATTTTCCTTTACTAATGTTTAACCCTGCCTTCTTGTCTATCAAAGCATAGAAAGTTGTGAGTAGTTCTTGTATTCACAAAGATCACTACTTAATAGCCTTGTGCCTGCCCATTTAATCTCATAGTTCATGGACTTAACGCCCTAGATATTGCGTGTAGAGAAATTTCTGGAATTTCTCCACCTCTACTACTGCAATTCTCAATCCCTTCTACTTCATAACAAATTTACTCTTCTTCATACTCACTGTTAGAAAACAGATCCATCCCTTCCATGAGATAAACTAGCTTTTTAACAATGATTATCAGGGTTCCACTTCTCATCACAATAGTAACAGAAACCCTTATTTCTTCTCTCCTTCATCTCTATAGGGCTGACCCTCTGAATAGGAAGTGAGCTTTTGAAATTATTACCTCTATAGCCTTGGACAACATCCCTTTTGTTGACATTAGCAGATGGATTAGAACCTCCTGCTGATAATGGAACAAATGAAAGGTGACTTGCCCTTGCTCTGCCACTGCTACTAAGACTTGTGACATACTTGTCTTGAATCTTTGCCAACCCAAATGCTGAATTCAAACTGTCAGGATGCAACATACAAATAGATATCCTGATTTCAACTTTGAGTCCACTGAGGAAGCAACTCGATTTGTAACTCTCAAATAAACCCCTCAACCTATTTGACACAACCTTGAATTGGGACTTATAAGCTACTACTGTAGTAGTTGGTCTCAGCCTTGTAATTGCTTCCATTGGGTCATCACAAGATAAACTCCCAAACCTAATTTGCAGTGCCTTTACAAAAGAATCCCAAGAACGAAAAGTCCCAGTTTCTTCAGCATCTTAGAACCATACTAGAGCTCTTCCTTCTACGTAAAAAGATAACATCCATATCTTCTGTCCATCCGGCATAGGATTCAAAGCAAAATAGTGGTATCCAACCCGTAGGATTTTCCCCATCGAATCTAGGAAAATCCAACTTTATAGATCTGAACTGCATTCCCTGACATTCTTGAATTTTCTAAATTAAAAACTTCTTCTTGGCCCGTCACATGACCATTCTGAGATCCAACTCTACCCCCATTAATTGCTTCCAACAACAAATCCATTTTGAAAATCAAGTCATCCAACACCCCTTGATGATCGTCCACCCTTTTCTCTTATTTCTCTTGGTATTGCTACAACTCAAGAATCATCTTTTCCAAATCTTTATAACATGTTTCGTCTGCCATTTCCCCAAGAAAGAATTGCTCTGATGCCACTTTGTTAAGAGCCCGTGTGTCTGCTGGTTCTTCAACCAAGAATTAACCCAAATTGCAAAGAAAGAAAGAACCAATGTAAAGAAAGAAAGAAAAATGAGAATTCAAGAAGATGATACTTCTGGGAGGAACCAGAGCCTCCAAGAATGCATATTGCATTGATGTGTTTTCTTCAGTGTTTTCCTCATACAGATCACGTCCCTTTTCTACAATTCAAGAGTACAGTTTATTTCATTACAATTAAAGGGTACTTAAAGTCATTTCCCCCAATTAATGAACATGTGGTTCCTACGTGCTCCTTTGTACTCCTATGTTCTTCACTTCGACCGTTATCTTCAACTTCACCCACTGCCACTGCACTTCCCCCTCACTGCCTTGTGTTCTTCCATTCCAAACTTACATTTTTGCTTAGGTCATGACAAGAAGCTTCAAACTTCTTGATTAAATTTGATTAAATATAGAACAAAGCAAGTATAGAGAATGTCAAAAACATATAGAGAGGGAAACAAAAACACCTGCCTAGGTTAATTTCAAAATTATTTTATTCAATTTTAGATTTTATAATATTCTTTAAATATTATTATTGAATATTCACAACTTTGGTAATTTAAGTATAAACTAATTTGAAAAGTGATGTCAATAAATTTATGTATTTTGGTATAATTTTCAAAGCATATTCTTGATCTGCTTCTATTTAATTAATCTATTTTGTTATTTTTTAAAATCTTCCTTAAATATTATTATTGAATATCTATAAACTTGATAATTGAAGCTTAAAGTAATTCAAGAAGTCGTAGCAGCTAGCAATTTAAAATAACTTGGAAGTTTAAAGGTTTTAGATCCTTCCACTTTTTTGGTCTATATTATTTTTTAAGCATGTAATTCGTTTGCTTCTGTAAAGAAATATTTGATTAATGCACCATAAATCATAATTATTGATGATTTGTAAATTCGTTTGCTTCTGTAAAGAAATAGGACAGGCCGTAAAGCATTGTTTGGGTAATGAGATATTCTCAAAACTTCTAATAATTTTCTTTTCAAACATCAGTTAATAATAAAACACTTTTCAATTTCAAATCTTCAATTTTTTTTATTTAATAATTACTGAATCATTATCCAAACACAAAACTCAACGCAACTTTTCCAAACTTCCAAACAACACAAAAAATAATACAATTTTTTAAATTTTAAAATAAAAATTATATTAAAAAATTATATTCAAATAATTTTTTAATATTATAATATTTTTATTCAACTTTTTATCTCTCGTAATGAAATAAAATATTTTAACTTAAAATATTCACAACTATTCACAGAATTCTAAAATATTTTGTAAGTATTGAAATGAGCCGTTATTGTTTTTAACCTGGACTGTGTCTCAGATATTGAGAGAAACAAAAGAACTTTCCTATGACTCAGCCCTGCGCTTAAACGCATGGTAATGTGAAGGGGATTGATTGTCTTGAGATTTGTTTGCCTTGGGCAACAAATGTAATTAGAAGAATTTTGAAAGGGACCATACTACTGTGCGGTCCAATACTTACTGGGTATTTTGCTTTTTATTTTAAATATTCTTTAAACATTTAAAAAAAAATCATAATAGCAAATTTTTTAAATATTTAAAAAAAAAATTAAAATAAATAAAATACATCAGCTTCAAACCTAGGTACAAACTAGCATTTTCCTTTTGAAAAGCTCCCACACAACTAGTCTAGCTTTGTCTAGTAGAGTTGAAAGATCTCTTAATGCATCCGTAGACTTTCTTTGGTGGTAAATCTTTAGGCATGTATGTTCATTTAAAAATTGAAAAAGATTAATCGTTTTAAAGTCTGCTATGTATGTGTATGTGAAATACTATTACTGACAGATCTATTCGAGCCAATTTAATTTTTGTTTGAATTTTTTTATGCTTTTATATATGTAGTTTTCAAGGACTAATTATGTGATATTTTATAGCTCATAAAAAATTATACAGAGCACAAGGAAAAAGGTTTAGATAGATACTGGACCTGTTTAGATTGAGAGGAGTTGAGATGGTTTGTAAATAGTAGAATAAGATATTTTATGAATATTATTTTTTAATATTGTTATTATTTTAAGATTTGAAAAAGTGGATTGTTTATTATTTTTTGTATGGAAATTTGGGAAGATTCTTTTAGAATTTGAAAAAATTAAATTATTTATTATATTTTGGTATGAAAATTTGGGAAGATTCTTTTGGAATTTAAAAAAAAAAATTATTATATTTTGTGTAAGAATTTAAAAAAGTTGTAATGATGAAGATGATATGAGTTGAGAAGAGTTGATGAGACTTAAGAATGCAAACAACCCTAATCTTAACAATTGTTCCACAAATATATGCAGTTTACTAAGCTCCATTATGCGTGGCTTTGTCCTCCACGGTTGGTGTTCCAATAAATGGTAACTTAGGACACACCACATAACAAGAGCTAGAGCAACACTCAAAATACCAACAGGCCTAAAAGCATTCCACATAGAGCAACAATTTGAGAGATTTCACGTTACCATCAGTTCATAGAGGGAAAAGGGCCTTTCCACACACACACACACACACATATATATAGCCCCTAACTAGTAACATTCGATTGGCCTTAGAGGCCAGCCTTCACTATCCATAATACAGAGCATTACCATTCTGGGTATTCAAAGAGAGGAGGGGGGGGGGGGGGGCTACCCAAATGGGGGCCCCTTACATTTCTGTCTTCCGCTCGTAGGCATCTCTCATTGTACTCTCAATTTTGTTTACAAGCAAATACGTTTTTTTTTTTTTTTTTGAAACAAAGACTTCATTAAGATTCTAGATTAACCACCAGATCAGACACAATACACACTGGATTAAGAATCAGCTCAGAGTCATTTTCTTCTAACTCTAAGGATGCTCTAGCAAGGTTAGGAGCAAAGCCATTACAAATTCTTCTTACAAATTGCACACACCAACTAGGCAAAGAGGATAATAACAGTCTTGTATCTTCAAGGATCATGCCCACCCTATCCCATCTGTCCAGCTGCTGCTGCAATCCTTTTACCACTTGGCTTGAATCACCTTCTAGTATCACAGCTCTACATCCCAGGTCAATAGCTAATTTTGCAGAATGGAAAGCTCCTTGTGCTTCAGCTAGTTCAGGATCGTATAGGCTAGCTTTTGAAAGTCTTTTTGTGGCTAACACCCTTCCCTCATGGTCCCGGGCTACAAGGCCATAACTTGCTAAGCCTTTGTTTTTGTTCAAAGCAGCATCCTAGTTGATCTTAACATAACTTGAAGGAGGAAGGTTCCAGCTAGTATCCACTTGTGGATTTACTGCTCTGAATTCTTGAGCATTGTTGAGCAGCTTTGAATTCTTCAATGGACTTTTCGGCTTGCTTAGCTATGATTGATGGGTGTATAAAGGATGCCTCAAAAATGAATTTGTTCCTTCTAGCCCATATTCCTTTGGCTGTAACAGCAAAAGTTTCCATGAGTGGTCTCCCACAAGGCTCAATTCCTCAACAAGATCACAAAACCTCTCTGGTCTGAGTGAGCTTTTGCTCAGTGCACCCTGGCTCCAAACATCCATAGCAGATTGACAGTTCCACAATATATGGATAGAAGTTTCTTTTTCACTCAAGCATATAGGACACATGGGTGTTTCACAAATTTTCTTCTTAAAAAGATTTGATCTGGTGGGTAATGACTCAATGCATGCCCTCCACATGAAATTTTTTACTGCATTAGGGATATGGTATCTCCAACAAGAAGTCCAATCCTTTTACTTTTGAGGACTTGAAGAGGGCTGTCACTGGCCAAGGAGAGCTGCTCCATTTGTAGGTGGTAAGCACTCTTGACTGAAAAAGCTCCATTCTTAGTATCCAACCAGATTAGTCTATCTTTGGCACCCGATGCACTAATAGGTAGTTTTAGGATGGTCTTAGCTTCCTCCTTACCAAAGATCTCTCTCACTAGTCTAATATTCCATAGTTTGTCTGGTTGAAAAATGAGGGCAGCTACCTTTGCATCCACAAGGAGTACTTTAGTAGGAGATTGGACCCTATGACTCGAGGGGGTTGGAAGCCACCTATCTGTCCATATTGAGGTATTCTGCCCATCACCAATTCTCCACACTAAGCCTTTCTCTAGCAGGTTCTAGCTGCACATAAACTTCTCCATAAGTAGGAGGGCCTTATTCCCACTTTAGCTTTTGGAAAATCTGCCTTGGGGAAATATTTAAGTTTAAGCACTTGTGAGGCCAGTGAATTGGGCTGCTGCATAATTCTCCATCCTTGTTTGGCCAATAAAACCAGGTTAAAGCTTTCTAAGTCTCGAAATCCCATGCCTTCTTTTGCCTTTGCCTTTCCCATTTGCTTCCAAGAGACCCAATGGACTTTGTGTTCATTTTATTGTTGCCCCCAGTGGTTCATCACTCGATTGAGTTCTCTTAGCAGATTTTGAGGCAGTTTGAAGACTCTTATGCAGTTTGTGGGGAGGGCTTGGGCTACTGCCTTTAGCAAAATTTCTTTCCCTGTACAAGCAAATACGTTGTGCGACCATCAAATACACATAAAAGAAATATGAGAGTATTATACCAATTTTCTCCCAAAGAAACCCAGCATAGACACATCCTTAAATTATCTTGTCATGCCCTAGACTCATTCAGTCACATTTGGTCATGCCTTTTAATCCATCTTGAGGTCAAAACTCAAAACTATGCTGGACAACCTCTAAATCATCACGAACTTTGTCACTACAACCTTGTAGCACCAAAGCTTGACATTAACAAACAGAACCGATGATGCATTGTCGAACAGTCTTCCCTTTGCCCTCATGTTACTCAACTTTGGTCCATCTTCTTTCCCAGCAATGCCTCTTTAGACTGAATAAACCATGGCTATAAACAACGTGCTAGAGTAGCAAACATCAAAACCTCTATATTATGACATAGTCAAAGGTAAACAAGGGCACTCAGTAAAAGGAATAGAACTCACAATGAGGAAGCAGTGAATCATTTATTCACTTCCACATTTGATCGAATAAGTACATGTAGTATGAAATAAATGTTATAGTGGATTATTCTTTCATTAAGAGCATATGTCTATATCAAACACCGTATATATCTTAGTTTAGATGCTACTTCTATATCCAACCCAACTCCCTCCATTTGTTAGCCTCCAAAGCGGCAAAGAGGGTGTTGCATCTAGTATCCTACACGCAACATGGGTTGTGGGGTGTATATGCACAATCCTCCCAATATAATGGAACCCATCTTAGCTCTCACTAAGACAGCATATATTTGTGTTATTCAATTTATCTCTTTTAAAAAAAATACCAAGTGACACAATATCTCATCTCTGCTTGCTACCTCTTTATAGTTCCAAAGGCGATAGCCTATATTAGCGAGGCGATCTAAACATGTTGTCATACCTTGTGTGTGTATACTAATTATGCCATATGATAAAAAAAAATTTAGAAAAAACCATCATATTTTATTAAATCCCAAAGGAAAGTTGACTATTTTTCTCAATTGAAATAAAATATAATTACAATCTACATAATCATAAACTCCTAACATGCTGCATGAGAACAATCTTTTGCTATGGACTTTGTCAAGGGATCATCAATCATGTGACTCATAGAGAGATGTTTCAGGACTTCATCTTTTTGCACCATCATGTCTCTGATTTCAGATATTTATGTGTTCGGTTCTTTCATGATACTTTGGATCCTTAACATATGCAAAAGCTGCCATACTATCTTAGAAAATTGTCACAGTAAATGTCAGGATTTTATGCATATGTTTCATATTAATTTGGATCACACATGTATCACAATATTTTATATGTATTGTATGATATGTTGAGTATTTAATATTTGACTCATTTTTGTTATTTTTATGTTTACCACCCCAAGTGTGGATCACTATGAGGACGGGGCTGCAAGACAAAACTTGACTCAGGGATAGTAAACTTAAAGGTTAGTAGAATTCTGAATCCCCTAGACTTCTAAAATGACATTATTCTTAACCCAAAGGGGACGAGATGTTACTTATATGGAGAGCGCGAAGCGTGCGGGTAAATGCATGGGAGTCCGAGGGAGTTCAATGAGATATATGAAGAAATGGGGAAGATGGTTGGAATCTTTTCTAGTATAGAAAATATGTTCATGGAGTTGATCTGCCCTTCAATAGGGATATAATGGTTGTCACGTTGCCATTAAAGTTCAAGATCCCTCAAATAGGCTAGTACGACAGGTTGAATGACCCACTAGAGCACTTAGAATGCTTCATTGCTTTCCTGGTGAAATAGATTGTTACACCGTCCTATTGACTTTATAAGGGAAACATAGGAGTTGGTGTAGGGGTTGTGATCATTGTTGATTTCCAGGTTTGACAAACTTAGTCGATAGTTTCTCATTCAGTTCAAGGCAAGTAAGATAGAAGAAAACCGATAGCTTACCTACTAACTAGTAAACAAAGGGAGGAAGAGACACTAAAAGAATATGTGTCGAAGTTTAGTAAAGAGTTATTAACCATGAACAGTCAAGATGAAATGGTGACTTTGGCGACATAGCGCTTAAGGGTGTGGTCACATAGTCCTTTCACGACAAAATTATCCCGCAAGATGCCTTCAAAACTATGAGAGTTCATAGACCTGGCTAACAAATTCTTGAACCCATAGGACACAATGTCATAGACTTCCGCAATAAGAAGCTCAAATGGCAACTACAAAAAAATCTCAAAACAAGGCAAAAGGCAAGAAGGAAGGTACAGTGAAGCATTATAAGAGCGTAGGGGACCTTGACCTTTTCACTACACACCTTATAGCGTACTTGCAGTTGCATGTTGATGTAGATATAGGGAGACTGAGTCTTAGAGTGGCTTAAAGATAAGCAACCAGTAGCGGGCTCTATGAGCAGATACTGCCTATTCCATAGGGGTCGAGGAGATCACAACACAGAATAGTGTGAATCCATAAGAGGCTAGCTAGAAAACATGATTCAACATGAAAAGTTCATGAAGTTTATGGCCAAGCATCACATGACCAGCTAGCAAAAGTAGCCCCCCTGAGCCTAGGATGAGTGGACTGGCAAGGATATTAAGAAACAAGCTCCCAAAAGGACAACGGAGGAAGGAGCCAAAATAAAGACTCCCCCAGGAAAAGGAACTTGGCTACCGAGCAATATAACCCACTTTGTTAGAAACTGTTAAGAACATAAAGTGAAAATGAGGAGAAAGTGATTCTCATTTTTGATGATTTTTTATTATACAAGGGTCATATATATATACATTACGAAAAGTAGAAAAAGCTACTACAAGTATCTACACAATTACAAGTATCAATTCAGAACTTTTATGGACAGCATGGTAGAGGCAGCTTTATGCATCGTGTCCCTCATACTTCTTTGTGTGCAGCCATGCATTTCCTTAGCTGAGGTTAATCTTTTTAGTGCACCATCTCTTGTCTCCTTTTTGCTGTTGTTGTTTTCCTTTTCTTTCCATTGCTGCTGCTGTTATCTTTTTTTCTTTCCATGTACTGCAGCATGCTTTATCAGCTTTATGTATCTCTTGAGTCCTGCAGTGTATTTTAGGTATGCTCTGGCAGCTGTCCTTATGTAGAACTAGGTTGCATTTCATTTTGTTAGATTGTATTCCGCAAGACTCCCCCTCAAGATGGGCATTGATATTAGCAATTTCCATCTTGGACAATAAGAACTGAAATGTAGAAGTTGGTAAGGCCTTAGTGAAAATATCTGTCAACTGAAATTTTGAGGACGCATGTATTGGTGTGATAATACGAGCCAAGACTTTCTCTCTAACAAAATGGCAATCTAGTTCTATATGCTTGGTCCTTTCATGAAAAATTGGATTCTTTGTAATGTGGATGACTGCCTGGTTATCACATAAGAGGGAAGTAGATTGTGCATGATCAACATTAAATTCCTTTAGCAAACTGAGAAGCCACATGATCTCAGAACTTGTAAATTCTAGTGCCCTATATTCTACCTCAGCTAAAGATCTAGAAAATGTTGCTTGCTTCTTAGATTTCCAGCTTATTAGTGAGTCTCCAATGAATATACAAAACCCTGTGACAGATCTTCTTGTCTTGGGGCAGGCAGCCCAATTAGAATCATTATAGGCCCTTAAATGTAAAGCTGATTTGGATGACAAGAAAATTCCTTGACCTATGGATCCTTTGAGGTAGTTGAGAATCCTATAGGCAGAGTGCAAATGAGATTGTGAGGGTCTATCCATGAACTGACTTAGAACACTTAAAGCATAGATGATGTCGGGTCTAGTGATGGTTAAGTAAATTAACCTTCCAATGAGTCTTCTATAAGCTGTAGTATCTTGGAGGATTTCTTCTGTGGTGTGGCTTAATTTATGGTTTAGTTCAATAGGTGTGGAAATTATCTTTGTGCCAAGTAGACCTAAATCTTCTAATATCTCGAGAGTGTACTTCCTTTGACAAAGGTTAATTCCAAGTGAGGACCTAGCAACTTCCAATCCTAGGAAATACTTGAGGGATCCAAGGTCCTTAAATTTGAACTTGCTGTGAAGGTAAGATTTGAGTGAATTAACTTTTTATTGAGAGTTAATTCCAACTATGATGTCATCCATATAGATTAAGAGTGCTATAAATCCATTAGGACTGACCTTAGTAAACAAAAAGTAATAAGATTTTGATTGATGAAATCCAATGGCAGTGAGTGAATTTGAAAACTTAGAGAACTATTGCCTAGATGCTTGCTTAAGTCCATAGAGAGACTTATTTAATTTGCATACGAAGTTCTCCCCCTCAATCTGCTTATCCTTGATGTGATAGCCTGGAGGTAATTGCATATAAATGTCCTCATTGAGATCTTCATGTAGAAAGGCATTGTGAATATTCATTTGAGTGAGGGACCAGTTTTTAATGGCTGCTATGGCAAGGAAAACTCGAATTGTGGTGAGCTATTGGACTGAAGGTCTCTTGGAAGTCAAAGCCTTCAAGATCCATCTGATTTTAGCTTGGTCTTATAAACATATCTGCAGCCAATTGCAGTTTTGTTGGGGGGTAAGGTGGTGATAGTCCACGTATTGTTTTCTTCTAGAGTATGGAGTTTAGCTTTCATGGCATCTTACCAATGCTTAAACCTAACAGCTTCATTATAGGACTGAGATTCATGACAATGAAAGTGAAACAGAGAATGACTGGTGAGAGGGAGAGAGATTTTTGTAAGTTATGTAATCATGAAGGTGATGGATTGTGGAGGATGGAATGAAGGGTTGAGATGCTGCAAGCTGGCAATGATATTGATGAAGATAAGTAGGTTGGTTCCTATTTCTGGTGGACCTTCTAAGAAGGAAAGGGTCAGGAGGAGAGGAGAGGGTAGGTGAAGGAAGTGTGGGAGCAGTAGGTGAGGGAAGAGTGGAGGGGTCAGCTAGTGAAGAAGGTTCTTCATTAGCTGGTGAAGAAGATTCCTCACCAATGTGTGATTGAGTGAGAGTTTGAGAAGGTTGGGGAAAGGAGAAGATGTCATCTGGTGGTGCAGGAGGAAGGACCAGGTTATTTGGGAAGGAGGATAGATCATTGTCTGAAGGAGAACCAGATTGGAAAGGGAAAATGGATTCATGGAAAATCACATTTTGAGAGATGAAGGTAGAGTGAGATTCAATGTCATACAGCTCATAACCTTTGACATTAGCAGGATATCCCAAGAAAATGCAAGGTTTAGCTCTATGTTCAAATTTGGTTCTGTTGTGTTTGAGAGTGCTAACATAAGATAGACATCCAAAGACCTTAAGGTGAGAATATGAAGGTAGTGATGAGAAAAACATCTCATATGGGGATTTATTGGAGAGAAGAGGTGTGGGAATTCTGTTAATGATATAGGCTGTTGTCAATATAGCATCTCCCCAAAATTGGATTGGTAATGATGCTTGAAAGAGAAGGGCTTGGGAAACATTCAAGAGATGTTTATGTTTTCTCTCAACAACACCATTTTGTTGAGGGGTATACACATGATGTTTGATGAATGATACCATATTTTATGTAAAAATCAGTCATAGCAAATTCAAGTCCATTGTCAGTTCTGATTTGCTTAATGTTTTTGTTGAATTGGGTTTGTATGAGATGGATGAAAGATTGTAGGAGAGATCTTGTGTCTGATTTTAGTCTCATTAGGAAAACCCAAGTAACTCTAGAATAATCATCCACAATGGTTAAAAAATAATGAAATCCTTGAAGGGAAGCATGAGAGTATGGGCCCCATATATCACAATGGATTACACCAAAAGGAAATGAACTACTTGAAACACTTGAAGAGAATGAAAGTTGTTTCTGTTTAGCCAAATGACAAATTGTACAATGAGAATTAAATTCATTCTGTGAGAGGATAAATGCCCTAATCTGCAGTGCCATAAGTCAAAATCTTGATGTACAACAGCTTGGCTGACTCGAGTTAGACTAGATGGGCTTGAAGATGGAATATTGGTGTTATCTAGAGGTGAAGACAGTAAGCAATAGAGACCAGCATGGACTTTAGCAAGTCCAATCGTCATCCATGAAGAGAGGACCTGAATGAAATAAAGATTGTTTAAGAAAAATAGACAAGTGTCTGGCCTTTGAGTGTGAGCTTACTGATTGAGATGAGATTGAAAGCAAATGAGGGAACACACAGGACATCAGTAAGAATGAGAGAGTCTGAAAGTTTAACAGTGTTTATGTGTGTGACTTGAGCTTTTGTACCATTTGGAAGTTGTACAAAAGCTTGAATGCAGCAGGAAGATTCAGTAAAAAATGAGGTGGAGCACACCATGTGATCAGTGGCTCCTGTGTCCATGATCCATGGTGTGTTATGAAAGGAATCATGCTAATCTTGTGAAAGAGCAGTGAGTTGATCATGACTTGTGACATTGAAAAGAGATGGGTTATGAGAGATGTTAAGATTGGAAGAATAATGATGATTACTTGCTAGATTAGAGTGGGATGTTGTTGAAGGGGCAGGTTCTGAGATAATTGGTGAGGGATGCACAGGTGGTGGCAAGAGTGGTTTATTGTGTCCTGAAGTTAGCTGAGGGAATTGAGCATTGACAAGAGCCACGAGGTACTGTGCTTCTGCTTGAGAAAGGTTCAATTGAGAGGTACTTGGTCCAGGAAATACATGGCCTGCAACAACAGTGTGATCTACAATGGAACCATCAAGAGCAACCTGGTTTGCAAAGTGAGCAGCATGTTTTCCAAAACCATTTCCAAACTTAGATTTGGTAAATTTGAAAGTGGGTGGAAACCCTACTAGTTTGTAGCATTTCTCCTTTGTGTGTCCCATCTTCCCACAATGTCCACAAAGCAAATATGTTTTCTCTTTTTTCTTCGATAAATTTTGATAAGCAAGCAAGGAAGATGGTTCTGAGGTAGGAACAACTATATTTCTTGCTTGCCTTTGCCTCACTTCTCGTAAAATAAGTGAGAAGGTCTAATCTAGAGAAGGCAAGGGGCTCAACAAGATAATTTGCCCTTTAACAACATCATAGCTATCATTTAAACCCATTAAAAATTTGAAAACATAGTCCCTTTGCTAAACTTCACCAACATTTTTTAAAGCATTACATGTACATAAACCACAAGAGCAACATGGAAGGGGTCTATAGCTATGCAGTTCTTCCCAAATGGCATTAAGTTGAGTGAAGTAGTCACTTATAGAAAGATGCCCTTGAACTATGCCACTGAGTATGTGTTGAAGGTGATATATCCTAGCTTCATTAGGTTGTGCAAAACGCTCTTTGAGTTTATCCCATACCTGTTTAGTTGAAGTCATGAAGAACACATTAGAGGCTATGTCCTTGGAAACTGAATTTAAAATCCAAGTAAGCAGTATGTTGTTGCATCGTAACCAAGATACATAAGAAGCATCTACAAGGTCAGGAGTGGAGATGGTGCCATCCAAGAATCTTGTCTTATTCTTGATTGAAATGGAGAGAATGAAAGATCTACTCCAATAAATGTAGTTGGAGTCAGTCAAGGGTGGTGAAACAATGACAGTGTTTGCATTGTCACTGTGATGCAAGAAAAAAGGGCTATTTGGATCGTCTGCAGGAGATGAATATGAGGAAGATGAGGAGGCCATAGGTTCAATGAAAGATGATTAGAAATTGAGAAGGTATTGCAGGAAATTACTCTTGTTCTGATACCATGTTAGAAACTGTTAAGAACAGAAAGTGAAAATGAGGAGAAACTAATTCTCATTTTTGATGATTTTCAATTATACAAAGGTCATATATATATATATATACATTATGAAGCAAGTATCAATTCAGAACTTTTATGGACAGGACGGTAGAGGCAGCTTTATGCATTGTGTGCCTCATACTTCTTTGTGTGCAGCCATGCATTTCCTTAGCTGAGGTTCATTTTTTCAATGCACCATCTCTTGTCTCTTTTTTGCTGCTGTTGTTTTCCTTTTCTTTCCATTGCCACTGTTGTTATCTTTTTTTCTTTCCATGTACTGCAGCATGCTTTATCAGCTTTATGTATCTCTTGAGTGCTGCAGTGTATTTCAGGTATGCTTTGGCAGCTATCCTTATGTGGATTTGCCAGGGGAATGGAACCACAAGGTTAGCACAAAAGGGCCATGCCAGAAAGGCCTACCACAAGCAGGTTTATGTGATTTTTCACCTGCAAATAGTGGACAAGATAGGAGGCTTGTCATTAGCTTCAACGAGAAGGATGGCAAGAGAGTCCAATAGCTCACGACAATGTTTTGATTGTCTCAATGCTCGTGGAAATCTGTACAACTCAACGGGTATTGGCAGTTTTGTTGACTTACTGGGTTGAGGAGCATTCAAGAAAATGGGAATAAAGGACTAGCTAAGAGAAACCTGATCACCCTCCTAAGGATTCATGGTCGAGACCTTGCAGCTACTGTAACGCTCTTGGAAAGAGGGGAACTTAGAAAAAACAGTGTCAACCATGAAGGATTTCCTAATGTTGAAAGGATCATCAACTTATAACATGATAATTAGGCGATCAACGTTGAATAAGATCAAGGCAATAGTTTCATTGTATCATCTAAAGATGAAACTCTAGCCCAAGGGGGAGTAGGTGAGGTCAGAGGGGAATAGGTGCTCACCCGAGAACGTTACATGCAGGCCCTCGAAGGTGACGTGAAGATATTGGCGAATGAAGAGTTGGATGATAACTTACCTCCTCTTCCAGAAATTATTGACCACACGTGAAAGTTGGTAAGACCTAAGAAAAGGTGAGCCCATAAATGTGCTAGAATTGATCTGCTAATACTTCAAAAGCTTTAGAGAAGACAACCAAAATTGGCATTACATCCCGCATGAGCAAAATGAAGAGTTAGCCCAGGTGCGGTGGGAGAGTCAAGATGTGTTTACCTGGAACCATGAACGCATGCAAGGGATAGACCCAGAATTATTGAGCATCGATCGTGTTTGCATTGATCTGATAGCAAAATGAGTAAGCAAAAAAGGTGCAACTTTTCAATAGAAAAACACCATGCCATAGCCCAAGAACTCAACAAACCTTTGAAGTCAATATTCATAAGGGAAGTACACTACCTAGACTATCTCTCCAATAATGTAGTTTTGGTGAAGAATCAAATGAAAAATGGAGAATGTGTGTAGATTTCACTAACCTGAATAAACGCTACCCAAAATATTGTTTCTCTCTATATACAATGAATTGATTTGATTGTGGATTCAATGGTGGGCCACAAGCTACTTAGTTTAATAAACCTTCTCAAGATACAATCAAATTAAGTTATTCCAAAATTGTCAAGGGAAGACAACCTTTGTTACGGACCAAGGGTAGTATTGCTATGTCTTGTCGTTTGGATTAAAAAATATCAAGGTGACTTATCAAATTTTAGTAAACTAAATGTTCAAGACGCAATTGGCTGAAATACGAAAGTGTTCACAGATATTCTAATTGTGAAAATTAGAGAAATCGTGCAACTTGCAAGCGACTTAAGGGAAACCTTTGAGGTCCTAAAAAGTACGAGACAAAGCCAAACCCTTTAAAAATTACTTTTGGCATGGCTTTAGGCAAACCATTGTGGGTTCCCTTGTTCCAGTATTATTCATCATCACAATTGCATTAACCCTGTGATAGTTAACTAAGCTAGAATCCCTAAATGATGATTACTAATGACTTACAAGTTATAGATGATAGTTGGCTATAAAATTGTCTATTTTATATGATAAGTATGTAATAAATATGATAATTTGTCTTGATAATGAAAGTGGAGACTTTTGGTTAATATGTAAAACATTCATTAATAGCAATGACTCTTGCCTCGTTTGGATGGTGAAAGTGTTTTATCTAATCTCATCATTATAATTTTTTCAAATTTTCACGCAAAATATAATAAAAAATTCAATTTTTTCAAATCTCAAAACAATAATAATATTAAAAAAATAATATTCTAACAATATTTTATTCAACTTTCATCTAAAACATCTCATCTCATTATCCAAACCACACCTTAATCTCATTAAATTAATGTAATCAAATATCAAGTGTAGATAACTTTGATATATTATGGAGCTCTTATGGAGAGGGCATCCCGCCCAGTCAGTATAGTATGGGCATGGGCCTTTGCTTATTCCTGATTCTAGCCCCAATACCGAAGAAACCAATCAATACCGAGAGGGCCCAGCCCACTGCCAAAACCGACTGGTTAACCACCCAGCAGCGATAAATGATAAGAACAGTTACAATGATGATCCATTAAAGGATGAACTCTCATCTCCAAGTTTGAATTTGAATAATAGATATATCTATTATTATTTAAGCAACAAAATGGTTCAGAAGCTCTATATAAGAGGAGAACCCAAGTACGTAAAGGGATCTGATTTCTTTGATATTAAGAGTGATTTACAGTTACTGACTTAGGCATTGAAGGCATTCCCTCGAACCTCCAAGCCGCTTATTCTTTGGTTGCAGGCGACTGTTCGATGGTGGCAGTGAAACACATCCAAAATAGTTGGAGCCGTCTGTGGATCTTTAAGTCTCACACTTAGTGTGCTTTTCACATGCCTATCACCACACAGTCTCAGGCAACTAGAGATCAGGGAGAAACTTCACAAAACATGGAGGAGAGACTTGCGGAAATGGAGGAGATAATAAAGAAACTTACCACAGAGGTTGACTCACTGTGAAAAGAGAATGAGGCTCTTAAGTCACGACACGACACCCAGTCAGGATGACAGGATAGAGATGGAGGCAAACAGTGCGGGTGTTGGCAAAGGCCAACAGGAGGACAAGGAAACGAAGAAGTTGCACCATGATGTGCGCAGCCTGATGGATAAATATGAGGAGATGGCCAAGACGATAGGAATGTCCTCTTCGGCCGATCAGTTGTTGTCTACACAAATCTACCATTCTCTGTGGAAATTATGGTGATGCCTCTGCCTCCAAAATTCAAGGTCCCATCGGTAGACTTGTATGACAACTCAAAAGATTCCGAGGAGCATCTTGAGACTTTCAAAATCCATATTATGACGCTTCACGGATTCCCAGGAGAAATTGCATGTTGGGCTTTCCCTTTGACTTTAAAGGGATTGGCGAGAGGATGGTTCAGTACACTACAACCACATTCCATAGAAAGTTTAGAAGAGCTGGACCGGCAGTTCTTGACCCAGTTCATGGCTAGTAGAAGACGCAGGAAACCAGCCGCATACTTATTGACTGTCAAATAGAGAAAGGATAAAAATTTGAAAGCGTACTTAACACGCTTCAATAAAAAGAAGATGACAACCGACGATCAAGACGAGAAAATCATGCTAGCAACGTTGCTGTGAGGTATTTGTCTAAAGAGCCCTTTTATGGCCAAGCTGGCCAAGAAAACCCCTTCCACTTTACAATAGTTCATGGATAAGGCTGACGATTTTGTTAATGCTAAATACACCCTTATTACCTTGACCACCCAACTAGAAAGAAGGAATGAGCGGGAACTAAAAGGAGGATAGAGGAAAGACCGAGATGGGGCTCAAAAGGCGAAGAGAGACCAACAGGAGTTAAGGCGAAATAGTATTTTAAGAAGACATAATGGCGGTTATGTGCACTACTCCAGTACACAAAACCGAGACAAAACAAAGGAAGAAGAACCAATCAACATTAACGAGTGACAGACCAAGAAGTACTGCACTTATCACAAAACAAGAGGGCACAGAACCGAGGACTGCTACAACTTGAGATGAAAAGTAGAAGACATGAGAGGCGGTGGCAAGTTGGAACACTTGATAGCCCAGAACATTACCCTTCCATGACATATGAACGATCGGAAGCTCGAGTACAAAAGAAGGAGTGAAAGCCCTAGGCGACAGGAATCACCGAGAAAATAGAGGAGGTCACATGAACCTTGTGGCCAAAGACCGAGAGCGGATGATGCCAGCAGAAACCCACCCTTGGGCGAAATACATACGATCGCTGATGGGTATGCGGGAGGTGGCCCAACTTCTTCAGGAAGGAAGGCGTATGCTAGGTGGGTGAGGTATGAGGAAGTTTTTAATGTGGAGAGACCCGTCAAGCAGCCTCGAGTGCAGATATCCCCCACAATATATTTGGCAACGAGGATTGTTGAGGGGTCGTATATCTTCATGATGATGCCTTGGTGGTAACAATGATAGTGGAAAATTTTACCACAAGGAAAATACCAATTGACAATGGGAGTTCGGCTAATATCCTATTTTGGGACGCTTTCAGCAAAATGGGAATCGGTGCGGATCAATTGAAACCAGCACCAACTACGTTAAAAGGGTTCACTGGAGATGTAGTATAGCCAATGGGGTCTATAACATTGCTAGTATCTGTAGGCACGGACCCCTATGTCGCCATGGTGATGATTGAGTTTTTAGTGGTGAGAACTTGATTAGCATACAACGCAATCATTGGGCGACCCACGTTGAATACCTTAAAGGCTATCACCTCGACCTATCATTTGAAAATGAAGTTCCCAACGAGAGCTGGAATAGGCGAGGTGCACGGCGAGCATGTTCTAGCCAGAGAATGTTATGTGTAGGAGCTCAGAAAAGGACAAGGAGAAGTCAGTATTGTGGATACTGAGGAGGGGACAATCCTCCCGCCAGCACCCAAGGTAATGATGAAAATACTGGAAACTAGAGATGAAAGTACTTTGAAGCAAGGAGAGGTAGATGAACCCCTAGAATTAGTCACTCTTGAGCAGGGTCACCCTGAGAGCCATGTGAAGATCGAGACTAAATTGACAAAGGAAGAAAGATAGCAACTAATAGACTTCCTTTTAGATCATAAGGATGTATTCACATGGAGTCATAAGGATATGCTCGGTATAGGTGAGGAGATCATTGAACACAAGTTGAGTGTAGATCCAAAGGTGTGCCCAGTAAAACAAAAGAAAAGAAACTTCAGTACTGAGAAGTACGAGGCAATCACGGAGGAAGTGGATTGATTTCTGGTAGCAGGATTCATCAGAGAAACACAATATTTGGAGTGTCGTCCAACATAGTGTTGGTGAAAAAATCCAACGGGAAGTGGCCAATGTGCGTGGATTTCACCGACACCAATAAGGCTTGCCCAAAAGACAGTTTCCGTTGCCGCAGATAGACTTAATAGTAGATGCAACAGCAGGGCATAAGATGTTAAGCTTTTTGCATGCCTACTCAGGATACAACCAAATCAGGATGAATGAAGCTAATCAAGAGAAAACCACTTTCATAATTGACCGAGGACTATACTGCTATAAAGTAATGCCTTTCGGCTTGAAGAACGCTGGGGCAACCTACCAGAGATTAGTCAACAAAATGTTTAAAAACCAGATTGGGAGAAACATGGAAGTATAAGTTCAAGATCTGCTGGTAAAAAGTATGGAGTTTGCCCAGCATGTGGAGGACCTTATGGAGGTTTTTGAAGTCTTATGATGATATCGAATGAAGCTCAACCCAACGAAGTGTGCATTCAGAGTGCAATCAGGAAAGTTCCTCTGTTTTATGGTGTCAGAGAGAGGAATAGAGGCAAATCCTGAGAAATTAAGAGCAATAATAGAAATGAGGTCGCCCACGAACTTGAACGAAGTGCAGAAGCTGGCAAGAAAGATAGCCGTTTTTAGCAGGTTCATATCCCGATCAATAGATAAATGTCTTTCATTCTTTCGGGTGCTTAGGAAAGCACAAGATTGGGATGCCAAGTGCAAAGAAGCGTTCACCCAGTTGAAGAAGTATTTGGCTAACCCACCATTGCTCAGACACACCAAGCAAGGGGAGCCGTTGTCGTTATACCTAGTAGTGACCCTGGACCATGTGTCAGTAGCCTTGGTGCGAGAGGATGGAAAGGAATAAAAGCAGGTATATTACGTAAGCAAGGCCTTGAGAGGAGCTAAAACTAGGTACCCAAAAGTAGAGTTAGTCACCTTCCCCGTAGTGGTAGCAGCAAGGCAATTACGACCATATTTCCAAACCCATCTGATAAAGGTGATTACCTCATCACCCTTACAAAAGGTGTTGCAAAAATCGGACACCTCGAGGTGGCTGGTAAAATGGTCAATTGAATTAAGTGACTATGACATCAGCTACATACCAAAGAGCGCCGTGAAATGATAGATCTTGGCCGACTTAGTAGCGAAGTTTTCAAATTTCCGGGAAGAAGCCCATAAGTCATTAGAAAAAAATCCATGGCAAGTGTATGTGGATGGATCATCCTACCGAGCAGGGGAGGAGTTGGTGTGTACGTGGTGACAAATGAAAGGGAAGAGTCGTACCATGCAGTACGATTAGACTTCAAAATAACAAACAACGAAGTTGAATACAAAGTAGTGCTCGCTGATTTAGCAATAACAAGGATGTTAGGGGGGAGGAGATTGAAATGAAAGCAAACTCGCAGGTAGGGGTCAGACAAATCACTGAGGAATACCTGGCAAGAGGGATCAAACTCATAAAATATCTCCACCAGATTCAGGAATAATGCAAATGCCTCAAGTACTTTCAAATCAAGAAAATACCTCGAGGAGATAATTTCAAGGCTGATCGATTAGCATGCGTAGCCTCAGCAAGGCACGAAGAGGCATTGCCATGGAAGGTTGATCTACAAACGATAGCTAGTCCAGCAGTAGGAGAGGAAAGTTTGCAAATTGGAGAGAATGCGTAGGGATGGGCTGATGATATAAGGAAGTATTTGGAGACAGGTGATCTACCCCTATCCCGGGAAGAGGCGAGGAAGTTAAAGAGTAGGGCGACTTGATTTACTATGGTAGATAGGGTGCTTTATAGGCGAGATTTTTCAAACCCATTATTAAGATGTGTAACAAAGGAGAAAGCAGAATACGTAATGAAGGAAATACACGAGGGGATATGTGGAAGTCATTCGGAAGGACAATCACTCGCCGCAATGATTGTAGAGGCAGGATATTATTGGCCAAACATGCTCAAGGATGCAAAGGAGTTCGCAAAAAGGTGTGCCCAGTGCCAGATTCATGCACCAATTTCAAACGCACCTCCCGAGGAGTTGCGATCTATAACCTCATCATGGTTGTTCACCAAGTGGGGAGTAGACCTAGTAGGCCTTATGCTTCCAGCAAAGGAGGAACCAAGTTCATCATTGTGGCCGTTGACTACTTTACGAAGTGGGCAGAGGCAGAGATAATGGCAACAATAATAGCCCAAAGTGTGACAAGGTTCTTATGGAAGGCAGTAGTATGCAGATTTGGGATACCTTGGTGTATCATCTCCAAGTTTGAATTTGAATAATAGATATATCTATTATCATTTAAGCAATAGAATGGTTCAGAAGCTCTATATAAGAGGAGAACTCAGGTACGTAAATGGGATCTAATTTCTTTGATATTAAGAGTGATTTATAGTTATTGACTTAGGCATCGGAGGTGTTCCCTCGAACCCTCAAGCCGACTTATTCTTTGGTTGCAGGCGACTGTTCGGTGGTGGCGGTGAAACATGTCCAAAACATCTTAGATGGCCAATATTTTGATATGTTGAGTGATTACATGAAAATATTGTTGAAATATTAACCATGATAAGAAGTCCATAATCTCTTTGGGAGATGTAAACTAATGGAATTGTGCATCATGACTCGGGCCCAAAGTTTAGTATGTGATACTAAGTTAGTTTTAAAGTAATAGTTTAAGACTAGTATTAGTTTGGATACCAAAACCATATCAACCTATCTCATCTCATCATTATAATTTTCACAAATTTTCATATAAAATACAATAAACAATTCAACTTTTTCAAATCTCAAAACCATAATAATATTAAAAAAATATTATAATAATATTTTATTCAATTTTTAACTTTCATATAAGACTATCTCATCTTATCTCACTATCCAAACCCCGATTTAGATGTATAACAAGTCAAGTTGATAGAAAGTTTTATTTGCCCGAATTCTCCACATATCTTTTGTAGAGGAGACACATCCACAATTTTGGTGAATATATAATTAAAAAAAAAAATCCTAGAGTGCAATTATAATTCTATGGTGATAGAAATTGTAATTGATAGAAATTAAAAAGAGATCAAACAAAAGCGATTCCTATTTGATCTGCGATTTTGTTATTTCCTAACATGTCCCTAGTTGAGCTCTATAAATAATGGGCCCAAAACAAGGTGGCCGACAGCCATAACCTTAATAGTTTTCTCTCCGGAGTGCTTTTGAGATACACAGAGAGAAGAATTTCTATGAAATTCAAGTACCGGGCTTTACACTCGTAGTCCTAGGGAGAGTGAGTCTTCTCAAACTTTGTTTTCCTTGTCCACACGTGGAATGGTTTGAATTTGGAAAGCAACCACATAAATATCGATCTTGACATGAGAGAATCAGAAAGGATATCTGTTGATGAACTTTGTTTGACAGCAAAATTGAGGTGAATGCTAATAAAAATCGAAAAATATCCATAGTTTAGCACTCCACCATAGAGAAGTATAAAATACTATTACCAATGGAATATGCAATATAAACAATCCACCTGTTCAATACTCTAAGATTATTATTATTATTATAT
Organism: Pterocarya stenoptera; assembly: GCA_003123785.1. NCBI lineage: Eukaryota > Viridiplantae > Streptophyta > Magnoliopsida > Fagales > Juglandaceae > Pterocarya > Pterocarya stenoptera. The sequence goes on from QEOT01006823.1 coordinate 55,148, forward strand.
CAAAATTATTGAATATATATAATATATATATATATATATTAAAAAAGTTAGATAAGGGGTTGCTAAACCATCTCAAGGGTGGTCCAACCACCTCAAGACCATCATCTTAGGTAGCAAAAATGACTCGCACGAGTTATACTCCCCACCCTTGGCGGTTTGAGATTCACCTATGCAGGTAGATCTTGCCAACCGCGAGGGTGGCATGAGATCTATAGGTTCAGGTTGTGGCGCCCCGTTCCTCGGGAAAGGACGTAGTGAGGATCCATGGTGCCAAGGGTGCCAGTCGATCGGCAACACCCATAGGTAGATTAGACAATTATGACAAAACCGCTAATATGAGAGATAATGCTCATGAAGATGCAATGTGCATTTTCATATAATGAAATGGATAAATACATATATTAGTGTGTGGTTAGCAATCACCATCTCAAGCAAAAATACATGTATTCGTAACATGACGAAAATCACCCTCTCAATAAAACACAATTATATAAGCATGGCAAGGAATCACCATATAAGGAGTTAACCTCTGTGCAAAACTCATTATGTATAAGTATCACCACGGTGAGGAATCACCCTCTTCTAGGGCACATAAAACTCATCATATTCATCACATAGATGTTCATCATGTAGAATTTGTCACCTAAAATGCCAATAGGAGAAGCCGCTCCACCGTTCGAAATCGGGAAATCACTCCCACTCGACCAACGTGCAAGCCGACTCACCTGTCCCAGACAGGTCGGTACTCACATAGAGATATACATGTTGTGCTGGGGACATCTACCTGTCCAACCAACTCGAAGATACTACACTTGTTAAGCCCGAATTATTCTCCTTCTCTTCTATCAGGTAAGGCCAATACGATATTGTCTTACTCCAATCATCACAGGGGATTCTCCTTCCCATATGGAACTCATGGCAATGCACCACATAAATGGTTGGGGGAATTCTCCTTCCCTTCGATGATGATTGACACACAATAAGGTTATTCACACAAATATCACCGAAAACAATCATATTCAAGATCTCAGAAAACACGAAGTAAGAATATTCATAAACATAATGGCGAAAACATTTATTAATTCGTGATAAGAAGGGAGGTTACAGAGTATGCATATGCCAAATTCCATAACATTCTCACAACATTTACCCCACATTCCCTAGCATTGTCTTAGAAGCTAACTTACCTCATTGACTGTGGCAGTGCTATTCCTTTCTTTGTCTCATTTGAAGTCACTTGCTTTCTGCGAAAAATCTAAGTCTAAGGACGATTAGGTGTTTGTGATCTCAAAAGTGAGATTTTGTTCCTTATCCAATCCCATTTATAGGGCAGGACCTTCAAATGTCCTTCCAACATACTTCTAACTCCAGTTATGCTTGAATATGAGTCTTTTAGTCTCAATCGTCCTACTACATGATGCGAGAGACAGACTAGCAGGACATGGTTCACATGTCCTTATTATTTGCATTAAGTTCAGTCCTCAATCTCTTTTCGACTGAGGGTCTCTCACGTGGCATTAGACTATACCTCTAAGTTTAGATGATATGATCTGCCGAGTTGTGATCTTTTAAGCAGACCCACTCCAGATGTGACTCTTCAAATGGAGTGTGGACTTCTGCGTACGACACTACCACCTTCTGAACCTTTTTGTGTTATTTCGAAAAACTCCCATATATGCTCCAGTCTTTCCTTGACTGTTGTTTGCCTTGGGTGGGTAACTCTCTTTCGCCTGAGCTACTTGCCTCGTTAGCTCCTCATTCTCGTTTTCGCGCAGTAGGTGGCTTTTCTAGCTTGCCTACCACAAGGTAAAAATTCATTCATTACCTTGCACTGGGACATGTCTGCCAGGCTTTCTACATAGTGTTGCTTGCTCACATGTTGGACTAGCTACACTTTGCAGCACTTGTGACTATTTTTTACCAAGCCAATGGAATAACTCGTCTTTGCCTTCCACTTGCACTCGATTGGTGGTCTATCCCCTTGCGCTGATGTAGTCCTCACATAAGCAGTTCACCAACCATGAGGTTGCCTTGATATTCACCCTCACAGATAGTTCTTGCCACCCATGGTGGCTGACCAGCCTCTCAAGTTTAGTGGACTAACCTCCACAAAAATGTCTTGGGTAGACGACCGTCCCTTTCTATTTTTTTTAATGGTATGTTTTATTTTATGGAGATTTATGACAATAATTTCTTATGGTGTAATAAAAGGGTTGTTGATGTGGAAGAATAATCATTCATGTTTGAATGAACGGTGAAGGTCTCTAAAAATCTATTCTCATGGGAGCCTGATGGATTTGGACGCTGCCATTTAAGTGTTTTGTAAAATACAATCCAAGTTGGTGGTTTGGACTGTCACTTAAAAAAGAGAAAAAAGAAACAATTCGTAAATATTTGTAAGAAAGATAGAGTATGCTACAACAGAATGAGTTTAGGTTGCGTTTGAGTAGTGAGGTATTCTTAGGTATTATATGAATAATAGCGAAAAAGTAATGAAAAAATAATGATAGAATATTGAATAGTAGTAAATAATAGTGTTGATGTCGTGTTTCGCAGCCTGAGCAGTGCCATAGCAGCCAAGCTCACACCACCTGCAACTAAGAGGAAGAATGGGCTCCAATGACTTCCGGGGTCACTCCGATGTCAAAGTCAGAGAAGAATGCTCTGAGTGATAGGGAAAGTTTATAGAACTAGAAAAATAGCAAAAGGTTCAAAGAGCCTTCCCATGGGAGGGATGACTCTTAGTTATACCTGGGTTAGACTTGCTATCGCCCCCTGTGGCGACAATGTGTTAGGACACGGCCCAAACTGTCGAGGGAGATCGTGGCGTGTCAGAGCGTGCTCGGGTCAAACCTGCTGCCACCATCCTGCCATGATAGGGTGTCAGATCGTGGTCGAGCTATCCTTTAGTGCCTATGGCAGCATGTCGTTGTGTGTTGGGTTCTCTGACAAGCATTGAATGTAACATGTCTTGGGCCTGGCGTGCCCATGATTAGACACGCCCAGTCGCCTGCGTCCAACGGCGATAGTCTGCAATGCACCTTATGACGAGGCTCGGTAGGTCACCGAGTCTCGAGGCGATCACGGTCCTAGGTTGGAGTTATTGGCATGGTTGAGCTCGGTATCAAAACCTTTCCGGATGGGCACATGGCTGTGGGCTTGGTATGCGATTTCCTGGCCTGGGCTTCTAGCCTGCTTTGGGTTTTCTCTTGAGGAGCCTAGGGCCTCTATGGCTTGATCTCTTTGGGCCTGGGCCCCTCTTTTAGAAGGGGCTCCCCTCACAAGTAATGAAAAGTAATAATAAAATAATAAATAGTAGTAAGGTATTATCTGAAAATACCTGAGGTATTCTCAATACCCAAACTCGGCCTAACCTATATTTCCCTGATGAAAGGCACCATAGCTTTTAACCTTGTACACATTACAGAAGGCATTTGCTTAGTAATATTCATATACAGAAGCTTTTGTAATCGATGTAGAGAGTAATTTTACAGCTTAGGCGATAAGGGAATATACTTTTGTATGCTAATAATAAAATTTACAACTTCTCAACTGGGAAACCAACTACAGGTCTAATCTGTGACGCCAAAGAACGCAGCTCATTTATCTCATCAACAGTAAGTCTCCAGCCAAGTGCACCTGCAAATTCCTCCGCTTGCTCTGCAGTTTTTGCTCCTGGTATTGGCACAACATTCTCCTGGGCTATGAGCCAGTTGAGGGCCACCTATAGAGAGGAACCCATCTCTTAGTATTGCTCAGCGAAAGTAATGATAACCATAATTATAAAGAGGAACCCAACTCTGAAGCAGTGTGCATGAAGGCACCGGATGGAAGTTGGTATACACAAGAAGGAAAGCATATAAAGACATTCTGAGATAGTGCATATACCTATGGCTAAAAAGGATGGTATGATGTCACTCAGTATTTATTACCTTCCATAAAGTCCGCAACCAGAGGACTTCAGGTAGTGTTTCTTGGTTGGTTGGTTAAATTTTCTTGCTGATTTAGAGATAAACTTATTGATATGCGGTGTACTTGTGGAACAACCTTATTACTTTCAAGAATACTTGTGTTTGCTAGGCAATCTTATCACTCGCAAAGTACAAGGGATTCCTACATGAAGCTTTTGGCAGTCTAATCGAACTAGAAGCTTTTTGGCAACTCCTCCTACATGATAAAACCTTAAGAGTTTCTTATGGGGATGATATGACACACACTATTTAAAAGAAAAACAAAACAAACCTGTGTGGGAGTTTTACTGTAGCCCTCTCCTATTTCCCCAAGCCTGTTAAGCAAAGGTTGGAGCTGCACACCACAGAAGTATTTCAACAAGGCAGTTGGAACGTAATGGGTTTTCACTATGTTCCACGGCTCTTACCTTCGTTAGAAATTCAGGGGTGTAAATCTGGCTGCGAGGACCAGATGGTGGATTTTCTGGTGTATACTTCCCCGTAAGAACACCTACAAATGTTAAAAAGATAATATATCGTGTACTTTTGACATTGCGTCTTTTAACCATGTACCATACTTGGGATCACACATAATATTACACCAGGACCATTCTAAACTATTGAACCCCTTCAACAAATAACCTTACAAGTGTCGTGGACCTAAAGCACCCCACTAGGAGTACAAGGGTGCACACAAATAAACAGTGACGTGCATATGGAATGCCAAGAAAAAAGAAGAGCATATAGATCAAAAGTGAAATATATAATTCTAACATACTGTAGTGAAAGCAAAACCCAATAAGTTGTTCTCAAGAGTGAATCAAATCATGATAAAATTCTTAAACATATCTTGAATCTTGCTTGGTTTAGTTTCAACTTGTTTGTAGTTGTTTTAGATTTCTTTCTCATATAAGTTTACCAGACTGTCAATGTTGGATGGGTGATTGTAAATTTATAATCAGTGAACTAGATGTGCATGGGATGATAATGGTTTGATTTTGAAAGGGTGACTGTCTACCAAATAGCAGGACTCAATAAACACCTATTGCACTCACTGACTTATTAAATCTGGTATGCAAAGTAAGCACCACAACTTCATCTATAATTAATGAGTAATGCTACTTATCACACTCTCATCCTACTTTCATCCCACTGTATAAATGTGGCACTTTTATCACCCTTGGATCATGCTTTATTTTTTTAAAGAAACATTCAATGGTTGATGGGCTATGCCACCTCATCATAGTGGGATGAAAGTGTGGTAGGTAAAATTTTCCATAATTAAAATCAACCATACTCAATGGTGGTAAAAGCAAAACCCATTAAGTTGCTCACAAGAGTGAATCAGATCATAATTTAAATTCTAGAAGGCATATTGCAAAAAGTGAAAGTTACTATCTATGCGAGATATGTTAACAAAAGACATGATAGTCAGCTTCTAATTGAATTGGATTCTATTAAAGTTAAGTTTTATTCATTTATATTCATTTTCAGATTTTATAATCAAACCTTAACCATCAAATCTATTTTTCATTTATGGATCTCATTTAATTGGATTAGATTCAGATTGAATGCCTGCTCTGATGAGAATCATTTCAAGCCTCGCAAGAGACATGCGCATGTGCATGCACAAGAATAGGCTTGTGTAGAGGAATTTGTTTTTCTTTCCGTTAACAAAAATCATAACCTATATTGAAGTGATAGAACAGAGTATATATTGAAACAACAGCAACGATAGAAACCACAGAAAAAAAATTGAAATGCTGAAGAAAAATAAATGCCCAATGTTGAGAATCATAAGCCAATTTCCTGCAAACCTCAGATACAAATTTGTTTTTAAAATTTCGGGTCAAAGTGCTCATGTCATTAGATCACAACAGCAACAATAGAAACCATGGAAAATAATTGAAATGCTGAAGAAAAAGAAATGCCCAATGTTGATTTCTCGGAATCTTAAGCCAATTTCCTGCAAAACTCAGATACACTTTGTTATTGAAATTTCTGGTCAAAATGCTCATGTCCTTACATCATTGGCCCACAGCATTTAAAGTCATGATGGGATGCCTAACATACACGAACTGAGAATACAATGTTTCTCTTGCACATCTTATTGCCAATTGGGGATCTTAAGCTTTGGGTTTCAGAGGCAATGATTAAGATGTCTATGTAACAGAAAGAAAAAAATCGAGCAAGACCATTGGAGTGTAGGCAATTCACCTTGAGCTATAGGTGAATATGCAATCAAAGAGATCCCGAGTTCATCACAGGTTGCCTTTACACCATTATCCTCCGGTGCCCGATATATGAGGCTGTAATTGACTTGGTTTGAAGCCAGTGGAATACCTCTCGTCTTGAGCTTCTCATATGCATCGCGAAGTCGCCTTTCTGAAATTATATACAGTACTCATCATTAGTGCCCCATAAATTTAATGGAGTATAATTTTCAACCCATGCATGTTAAAATTTGTAATTTTTGGTGGATAGTTTCATTCATTTATATGAAAACAGGAAAAAAATAAAGAAAGAAAATATGGCTCAAACAAAAAGAGTTATGCATTGTTTTATTTGCAGAAGTATAAAACATTATAATATGAATGGTAGAAAAATACCACTGTAGTTTGAAACACCGACAGCCTTGACAAGGCCCTGCTCAACAGCATCTCCAAGACCATTGATATATCCTGAAAATTGATTTTGCAATGAACTAAACCTCTTCAGAATCCAGGATTTGTACAAATTTCTGATTTTATTAGCTAATGTTGTTCAATGAGACAGTGGTAACACATGAACAACCTTCATTTCCCCATACTCCAGGCCTGAAATTTTCCAAGAACACTTTGTCACTAGGGATGACAAAAAACTTATTTAACGGACGCTTGTACAGAAATCATATAAAAAGGCTCGTGAAACACAGACCAATGGAGTTGATATAGATCTACTGAAGACAGTCCAAGGCGACAGAGGGAATCTTTAAGGGCATTGAGGACACTCTGACGGCCCAGTCTCCATGGCAAAGCTGCAAACTTGGTTGCAACAGCAACATTCACGTTTGGATCCTTTTCTTTTCTTTCCTTGATAAATCTGTGACAGGGTAGAATTTGATCAGGTTAATTCAAATTTATGTATGATCTGAAAGTAGAAATCTAAACCACAATGGATTTCCAGAATCTACCTTCCAAGTAGAGTTTCTGAATTTATGGCACCAAATGATAGCTACATGAACAGAAAATGACAATGTTATTCAGACAGATGACACTTTCACTGCATGTAATGGATAAGATTTTTTATAAGTGCATTCAATGGATAAGAATGAAAGAATAGTAAGACATATTTCTCACCCGAGAGCCATAAACTTCAGCAGTGTCAAAGAAAGTTATACCGCGATCAATACTGACATCAAAGGCAGCCTTAGCAGCCTTCATTTTTCTATCTAAAACATCACAAAGCAAGAGCAAATGTAAACATGTCTTCAAAGACTCATACATAAGATAACATCTTTTCCCAACTAACTAAGAAAAATTAGCTGAAAATAAATTCAGCTATAGATAGAAAATCACCTATGTTAAGGAGGTACAAATGTTGTTGTCCACACAAGGTATAAATGAGGCCCTGAGGGCATCTTAAAATCTGATGATTTTATTAACTTCATTAATATAAGAAAATGAGTTTCCTATTTGAACATTAACTTCATAAAGAGACAACTCCAACTGTTTTACTAATCAAACCAAATTCAAAATTATATAAACTATTACACTAAAAATATTATATACAGGCACTTAATCCAAAATGAATAACATGCATAAAAAATCAAACTAATTTGGAAAAGCTAATAAAATTAAATGTGTCATCAATATCATATTAAAAAAATTGTAGAGGCAACCAGCAGGCATTTACTAAGGGTATACAGATTATGCATTCAGTTTTAGTGTGCCCATGACTAGCTGGAATGAAGTTCAAGGTCAACATACCAGAATTATTCAAACTGGACACAGAAAAGAAATACAATCCCAACAACTGGCAAAAATATAACGCATGGTCTAGAGAGTAATTGGATTTCTGAGAATGTCTGTGTTGCAAGATTCTTCGCATTTGTTATAACATGTCCAATGGTGGAATTCATGATAGTTTCATGTAGGGAAGGTTATCCCTTCTCTTCTTCATTCTGTACCTTTTTCTCTGTTCCCTTTTTTTTTTTTCGTTTTTGTTTCTTAACTTCATTTCAGAGACTCTTAACCTGGATGATATAAAGGGCCTATCGGATAGGGCCATGAAGTTAGGCTTTTGGAAGAGGTCAAGCAGGGTTTTATTTTTTTCTTTCAGGTTCTGAATTTGTGAAGGTATCAAGAGGCTAGCAAGCTTACAAAATGTGTTAGAGTGCAATATCGCATTAAGTAGTGAAGTCAATGTAGAATTTAGTGGTGAAGAGGATGGAGAGCAGACTTTTTGGGATTGTGTAGATGCATTTCTCCAGAGGAGTAGAATTGCTAGTATCCTATAAACTGTCTCATGTTAGGAAGATTACAATCTTGATCAAGTTTCTCTCTGAAAGTGAGTGTGGGTAACTTCCACAAAAGGGAAGAGCTTTGGAAAATATTTGGCGCCACTGTAGTATCATGCACTTTTTCCCAAACTATGCTCTACAGTTGACAGTCAGGAAACTTAAGTGTACGGGTAGAAGGGCAGATTGGTATTTTCTTTTGTCCAAAAAAAGATTGTGCAGAGAAATGGTGGGTGATTTCTCGGTAGATGGTTATAGGTTCAAAATAGAGGTGCTCATGAAAATGACTGGTTGGGAGATAATGACAAGGTAAGATCCAAGGCTAAATTTCTTTATCAAAGTTGACGGGAATAGACAAAGCTACATTCAGTTGGAAGAGTATCTGCTGCATGCCTGCACCTCCTGAAGCACTTTTTAATTTTTTACACATCTTCCTAGGAGTTCCTTAGTGGAGACTTCATTAAGCATGAGAAGGAGATTTTGGAATGGCGATGCATTTGTAAGAGTAGTAGGGAACCAAAGCATACAACCCAGCAACTAACTGTTATATTTATAATTGCTTCAATGTTAACATAGCCAACTATATACACCAAGAAACGCTCATATTCCTCACTAACTTCATATTTTTTGAATTGACAAAACCTCTTACTTTAAAAAATTACAAGTAGGTTGCAAAGCTGAATGCTCTTCTTCCACTTTTGCAAGAGAGCCAGCCTTGCTATTTACACAACTTGCTTTATATGATTTGAATATTTACAGATAGATACAATAATTTGGAAACCCAATATTTCATTTTATCTTCAACCTCGTTGACACTTACCAAAAAGAAAACCTCCTTGACATCTTCAAGTTCACCTTTAGCCTTAACTCATGTTTCTTCCAACAGAAGATTGTCTTTAACCACTCCCTCAATAAACAAGCACGCCAAATTTCGCATTAATTGAATTCATCTATTATCTCGTCTATAAACTCCTGTTTTCTTGTATGTTTTGGTATGCAAAAAAAGGAATTTGTAAATTTTAGAGATGAGATAATTCTCAATCACCATTTGTGTTCATTTTCTCAAGCCTAGAAGATATGGAAAGACAATGTATCCTAACGGTGAGTTGGAACTATAGCATGATAGCCGAACACCCCAAAAAAAGGTACAAAGAACATGTAGATGGACTCCAGCATTGAGTTCGAAGTATAGCAGCAGGAAAACTAGCATGTAAAGCCGCAGCTGATATTAAGAATCAATTCCAACAGGGTAATTCAAGAATTTCGAAACGGTTTTTCCCCCATTTTGAGCGAATTTAAAAGGATCTTACCGTCCCATTCAAAGTTATTCCAATAGCTTGTGTCACCCCAAGACCAAGCTCCAATCCCAAGCTTTGTGACCTTCAATTCAGAGGCGCCTAAACTCACCTTCTCTTCGGCTGATTTCAAAGCAGCGAAGTCCTCAGAAGCAACAGCTCTTATCCGGTGAACTCTCCTGTGAATGGACACAGCAAAGCACGCACTACTAACATGCACGGACATCATTTCTTGGAATTACACAACTGCAGGGATAACAAACTCCAACAAGAATAGGTTTCTTAACTTTGATAAAGTTTTTCACAAATTTAACTAAATGCAATGATTTCTGAAGTATGGAGTAGAGAGTGATCGGTAGGGAACAATTGGTTGGCTTACAGAAGTGCGGAGAAATGGTTCTTAAGATATACACGTGCGATAGTACTGAGCGGTCATTTTTCTGCTAGAGTACTGCTAGAGCCACCACCAGCTCCCGCTAGTAGCTACGGTTGGCTCTAGGTATTTTTTTATGTGTGTTTTTTAGTTATTTTTTATATAATTTTTTAATATTTTTAAATATTTAAAAAATTAAAATAAATTTAAAACATTATTAAAAAATATATTTTTAATCATAAAGTAAAAAAAAATTATTAAAAAATACTTCTTTAATCATGTACTTTGTGATTAACGAAATATTTTTTAATAATATTATAAATTTTTTTTATTTTTTTTAAATATTTAAAATTATTAAAAAAATCTATATAAAAAAAGAACGAAAAAATACACATGCTAGAGCTAAAGGCTACCAGCAGTGGCTCTAGCATTATTCTTTTCTACTATGATGGCATTTCTAGATAAAGGCAAAGCTACAAATTTTAAGAATTTTCGACTTTGATTTGTGAAAAAATTTGAAATTGAAATTTTACTTCTTAAATTCTTACACATTTATGTACAAACTCTTCAAATTTCTAAGTTCATCGATATATCATCTTAATTAATGCATCACATTTCCATTTTTTTTTATCATCTCATGCCCATATAAAAAAAATATTGAATATTATTTGTAACACAACAAATTTGAGATGAATGATATTAAGCTCCTGAAGAGTCGGTTTTATATATTACAATCTTCAATTTTCTTATTATTTTTATATAATTTATAACATGTTATGAGCATAAGACTATAATAGCCAATTGTTTTGCTCTTTTGATCTTTCATGTTAAAAGATATTTGCATAACATTTCTCAGCTACTCTAAGTTCTTCTAAAAATCTTCCAACCTCACTATGTAATTATCATTCTATCATGTGCCTAAAAGTATTGATATCATTCACTCGAACCATATTCTAATCTTTTAATATGTTCTATGTGATATTGTATGAACTAGAATATTATCATATTAATGTTGTATATATTCTTGTTTAGTATTTCTTGCTTTTATTTAAACACTACTTACACATTCGATTCTCAATATATTTGTCATAGATATTCGTAAACTTACATAAGTTGAGTTCTTTGCCCTCATCGTTTAGCAACAATTATTTATTTGGAATCCTTGATATTTATACATTTTGATACAATGAGTTTTAGAAATATTGTGACGCCCTCAGCCTCCTAGTCATTCGATACGAGGGAACACAATACTTGGGATGCAAGCCAAAGGGCTACATTCATTGTGGAAATCTTGTAATGTGCTCAAACATATGTGTGTATCGAAAATCCCAGCTGAATATGTAAAGGGTATTAGTCAGAGACTGAGGCCATGTTTGGGAAGTGAACTAAGTTGGGAACATCTAATTTTATCTTATCTCAAAATTTCTCATAATTTTATTCTCAAATATCATTTAAACACGTAGCACTTTTGAATTTCAAATTTCAACTTCTTCATCTAATACTTACTTAATCATTATAAATTTTTTAAAATTTCAAACAAAATACAAAAAACTATACAACTTTTTTCAAATTTCAAAATAAAAATAATATTTACAAATATTTTACATTGAGTTTGTATATTTTTACTTTGTGTTTTAAGATCTTGACGTTTGAATTACTTGAATTTATAATGTGGTGATTTCGGGTGTGAGCGTCTGTGAGTCTTACCGTATTTCAATCATCAAAGACAATAAACGTTTCCCAGGTCATACAGGAAAGAGAGTGCTTTGTGATGATTGGGGTGGACTGTTTTCATATTGGCCTCACTTGATAGATGAGAAGGAGAATATCTTCAAGTGTATCATGTGTGGTGTTCTCGAGTTGGTTGGCCAGACTAATGTGTCCTTTCAATGCAACATGTCTATCTTTGTGTGAGATTTGACGATTTGAAATGTCTTTTTGTGAGATTTAATGATTTGAAACAAGCGAATCAGCTTGAACATTAGTCAGGTGGAAGTGATTCCTCGATTTCAGCCAGTGAAGTGATTTTTCCCTATTGAGCATATCTCTATGTGAGATTAGATGATTTGAAACATCTCTTTGTGAGATTGAATGATTTGAAATATCTTTGTGTGAGATTTTATGTGTTAAATTCTATATGATGTATTACGATGAGTTTTACATGATTGAGAAGATGTTGATTCCCCACCTCAGAGATATATATGTATGTATACTTGAGTTCTACATAGAGGGTAATCCCTCTTAGGGTGATTCTTCGCCATAATTATGAATACATGTGTTTTGCTTAGAGAGTGATTCCTCGTTAGGAATAATACATGTGTTCACTTTTTTTTTACATGAAATTGTGCATTACATCATCATGTGCATTGTCTCTCATTAGCAGTCTTGTTATAGTTGTTTAACATATCTATGGTTTCCTTTATTAAAACCGTAAACTTTGATGCAGAGGTAGATCCAAGAGAAGTATTTGAAGAAGAATGACTAATCTCGCCTGAGCAATAGATATAGAGGTATGTCTCCATTAATAGTCATCATGTCTTTTCTTTAGATTTGTATTATTTATTCAAGTGGCCAATCATGTTCGGTTAGCCATGTTTGGATTTGGGGAATAAACAAATGAGTATGTCTATTATTTTGGGAAATGAAGTGACATATGGATATTTGCGTGTTTATTGAATGAACCTATCTAGTCTAAACTCTAGTACAAATTACACTTAACTTTTACTTATTCTGTTGCAGTTTAATCGACCATCAACATACGCGTGCACTTCATTGTGAACATTGCATGCAAGATCTTGACCTAACTCTCAGGTGTTGTTGACAGGCTGACAACTTTTGGCACAACAGATCCTCACTAGGTCCTTTACTGAGGAACAGGGCACCACAGGTCTTCTGATACAGTATTTTCAGAAGTTACTAAATGTGGCCTCTATTGCAGAGCGTGAGCATCGTAATCTAGTGGTTATTACAATAGGCCAAAAGCATAGGAAGTTTATGGGAGAATGTAGCGGCTCAAGTTCCTCTAGAAGTTTGTAACAAGAATAGTGGTGCTCCTACAAACAACCCCTAGGGTATGTACGGAAGGAAGAGCATCAATGTGCGGTCATTTGTCATAAGTCTCACAAAAAGGAGTGTTGTCAAGCCTTGCTCTCATGCTATAGATGCGGACATGCAAGACATTTTAAGGACTATGAGATTTAATTACAAATCCTAGCAATTTAACAAATAATTTTAACTAACAGTATACAGATGCATGCATTACAGTAAAAACATGAATGCTGACGTGACCATGAATAAACATGATGTGACTTGAAAAATAACGTGAAATGAACTGACATAAATTGGATCTAATGTGAGCTAAACTGATATGACATAAACTTGGATTGTACATAAGATGGCAGGAAAACAAAACTGGACATGAAAGTAAACATGATGTGAACTAAAACTGAACTGATCTTGAAATTGAGCAAGTACTTGGAATCTTGTTCCCATAATAACTGCTTGATTAAACATGAATTGTGGATGCTACACAGGTCCCATTGAGCCGTGTACCCTTATCGATATCGCATCAAGTATTTGCACCCACTGCGAGTATGTAATGTATGCATCCCGCGACAGATATTTGTACCTACACGAGTGCGTATAACATGAACGTGAACTGTGGCTAGCACTATCGGTGTTGGTGCCTAATTTCGCTCTAGTGATTAGTTACTTAGGTCTTATTTGAAGCCTGTTGACAGTACTTCGTCAATCTAGAAAATTTCATATTAGTTTAAACACTTCTATGTGAATAATGGAGTTTCACAATGATATTACTCCATCCTAGCACTTGAAGTCGTGATAAACATAAAAGACTCAGCTCTCTTAAAAATACTATATTTTGTTACAAACTCCGAACTTGTGAAATGAAGTGGTGTGAAATGAAATGAAAGATGACATAACTTAACATGACATAACGTGTACATGAGACTAGTGATATGGCATAACATGATGTGCAACAAATGAACATGACATAATCGTGACGTGAAACAGCTAAGCATGGTATAACATGGCATAATGTGCAAAAGATAAATATTACTGGAAATAAATTATGGCATGGCATAAAGTAACATGTACATATTTATAAATAACATAAATGATGGTTTCTCTTACCACCATACACATGCATAAATACTCTAAAAGTAAGTTAGAGGTTAACTTATAATGAGTGAAGCATGATGAAATTAAGCGTGAAATAATGAAAACTATAAGGAAACATTTCTAACGGTTAGAAAATCCTTACTAGTATATTTAGAAAAATAAAAATATTGACTTAGAGTAAAATTATCATTTTATCCTCTATTTTTGAGAAAATGATCATTTTATCTCTAACTTAAAGGTTTCACATCCTTACTCCAAAACTCACAAAACTTTACATTCTTCATGTAAATTTTATCTTAAATCTAAATATCTAATAAAAAAAAAAATAAGACACCACATCTATTTAATAATATAAAAGCCAAATTTTAATTGCTTACTTAGCATTTAGACCGCAATATCCGGTTAATCTGCAAAGCCGAGTTCCGTTTGTACATCACATACCTGCGAAGTATTAAATACAAAGCCAAGCAGTAATTTGCAAACAATGTAATGGTCTGTCCCACAAAAGCATAAGAGGTTATCCCGATTGTATGAGAAAGTACAAGAATCCCACCCGTGTAAATCGTAATTTATAATTTTCTATCCACACCCACCCCCGGTTGCCTCTCTTTCTCTGGATCTCCAAGCCTCCAATGAACTAAGGTTCAAAAAAATCTATTCGAGAATCCCAATTTCAATCTACATGGCTTCGGCTTCACTCTTTATAGCCGAATTCCCAACTTTTTAGCAACTTATTCGTCACAATCTAAGGTTGGATTTTTCCCTCTCTCCATAAATTTACATATTTTAGGGTTTTAAAGTTCTCATGTAAATTTCCTCGAATCGAATTTATCTTTTTATTGGGCTTTTATACGTTTGGTTGCTTCCTTTTATTGTTTATGAATGTGAACAATTTCTAAGAAATTATTTATAAAAATAAAAGAGGAATGGTGACCGATGTTGATTTGGAATTTATATATATATATATATTTATTTATATATATATTTGGGATTTGGGATTTGGACTGTAGGAAGTTTTTGTATTATGGTCACATAATTGATTTTCATTACAAGTGGCTCCAGTTTCTCCCCGTTTATTACTTCCAACAATGCATGTTAAATTAGATCTTGAAAAAAGAACATGGCATCCGACAAACCCTTTCCGGGAAGAGGACGGGAGAATTTCATGGCTAAGTGTGGAAGTGAATTGAAGTGTGTGGAAGTGAAAGTGACTTAAGTGTTTAAGAGGGACGACATCGTTCTCATTCAATCAGAGTATAAGGTGTTTAACACAGTACCATTTTCACGCAGTCATGGATGCCGATTTCGGATTAGGTAAATGCTTTCTCTACTTTCTTCTTATTTTTAATGATTTTCCTTTCCGATCAATTTTGGGTTTTTCTGATTTTATTCAGAATTTTGTTATCAGAAATTGGATCTTTAAATTTTTTTGGGTTCTTCTGATTTTATTCAGAATTTTGTTATCAGAAATTGGATCTCTAAATTTTTAGTTGTGCAAGAACTTTCTTTTTTTTTAGGATTGTCTTCCAACTTTTCTTTAAAAACTAAAAAGTGTCGTGAAATTGATAAGGTGAATTAATATATGTTTTCTCTATATCATACTAATATAATCTATTTTACATTGTTTTAAATTCAACAATCATATATATATTACATTTTTAATATTATAAATTGACGATGAAATATTTATTGGTAAAGTGAACTCTTTTATATATTCATGTTCTATTTTATATATATTTGATATACATTTTTTTTAATAGTTATGAAAGTGATTATGTATAATAAATTGTTTAAAATTATAAAATTTACATAAATAATGATCCACGCATTGCACGGGTTATAAGCTCGTAACTATAAGAAGCAAGCATAGGACGAAACAAACAAAGGCTAAAATCCTTAATTTTTGTTACAATTATTTCAAACTCCAATTTTCATGCTAAAACTAAATCCTGCAACATAAATTATATACAATGCTATAATATAATGCTAGGATATTAACAAAAGACAAATTATAAAAACCATAACTTCTTACATTCTAAAACATCAAGTCTTTTGACCACAAAGAACATACCTTAATGTTCTTAGTCTATCCTTCTTCAAACCAACTTCAAGAACTCCAAAAGTCCAAAAACATATTCTTAACATAACCATAAATCAATCCAAAGAAATATTATGCTTGACCAAACAAGTCAAAAATAAAAAATAAAAAAAATCCCAAAATCCCAAAATGTCAAGCAATACTATTGGCTTTCACATTTTCTCCAAATCGAGTATTACATGTTTTGGGTCTTTGATCAAATCACTAGATCTGACTTTTTCCATGAAGTAAACCATAAAAAAACAACATCATAGACTTCACATTCAATTCATAAGATGGATCTAAGCATTAAACTCAAAATCACATGGCAAGAAATGCATACAAACATAACACAATCCGTGAGTCTCAAGTTTGTGTTTCAACTGGACCTCAACATGCATAAAAATTTATTCTCTCAAGATCACAACCATAAATCTTTATAATAACTTCCTAACACACACACACATACATATATATATATATATATAAGTCTCAAGAACAACATATATGAATATTAAGAGCATGCTTTCATAATAAAATATCCAAACTTACTCAAAACAGAAACTATTTTTACACCCTTAGTTTCCAACTTTCTCATATCATGCAAAACTCTTAGTAAAAACTCTTGATATGCAAAAACTTTAACCAATTTGCATGGTAAGATGTTAACTCCAAATTATAGCCCAGTATGACCTTTGCATGCTTAAATAGATTTTCACTATTAAGAGCGTCATAAAAAAACATAAAATATATACCAATAGGAACTATACTTAAAGATGAACAACTTATGTGAAGAGAGTTTAATGAAAATATACTTACAAAAATCCAAGCAAAAAAGGCCAAAAAGCTGTTTGAAGCTTCTTCTTGAGTTCTCTCCAAGAAAGTGTTTCAAAAGTGACAAAAGCCTAAGGGAAAAGTCATGGAAGACTCATATACTGCTGGAGGGGTTGAGAGGAGATTTGAAGGTGCCTTTTTTGTGATGGGTTGTTAGCCAAAACTATTCCCAAAACCAGGGGCTATAGCACATGGTTTTGTGCCTTAAAGCTGCCGTGTGATAGGGTGGTGGTGAGGTGGCCAGTTTCCTCCTAATATACCACTATTTAGGCTGAAATAGGTAGTGAAAGTACATTCATAGCTGTGGAGAACCTTCTCCAAGAAGCCATGAATAGGTGGTACAATTCTGTGGGCCTTAATGGGCCTAAATCGATTAGGCCTCATTTGGGGTTTTAATAGGCTTTGGTTGGGGGTTTCGATTTATATCAAGTCAAAATCTAATTTTTCTTGACACAAGGAAAATATTATTGTATAAAAGAATGGATAAGGGTGTAATGACATAAATTTGAATGGTTAATGGCATGTGAAAGTGATTTGATCAAGTAATTAAATACTAATCTAAAACCGACTTCAATTAGAGTTTCGAAAACCATTTAGGGTTTCGGTTTTCACTAAGTATTTGGGATTTGGATTTCAATTGGATTCTAAATATTCGAAGTTTCACTAGGGTTGAACCCTATTTGTTTTGGCACAAAAATAGATGGTTGGATAGAATAGTGTTTGGCTTAGGTGGCATGATACACAGCTTGATTTTCCTTCATTTCCTTCACATTTCCATCTCATGGTTTTTCTTAGTTCCAAGTGTCCTATACTATTTATCAAGTGTGGCTAAGATCTTGCCAAGTGTCTAAATAAAAAGTTTCTAGATTAATTTAAACATTCCATACTGTAATCTGAAAACAACTTGGTTGCATGCCTAAAGTTCTAACTAATCCTATGAAACTAGGTGTTTCGAACAAATCAAAACGCGTTTTCAAACAGTTATTGTCCGGAAAATGAAAATCTTTTTATTGCATCGTAAAATCCTTAATATTCATTTGAGACTAGTTGCATAGACCGTTTCTCATTCTCACATTACTATGTACCTTAAATAAATAAAATTGTGTTTGACACCTAAGTAGGCCAAAAACTGACTATGTTGATAGATTCAATCATATGCAATTGCTCAATTCGTGAGACATTTTCGGAGTTTTTACGATGTTCCTAAAGTCTAAAGAAATTCGTCTACTAAATTTATGGTGGGTTGTTACAGTTACCCAGGAAGCAAGAACAATAATTCACATTAGGAATATTACTGTTTATATCTATGTAGATATAGAATACCCTTTAGTAGTAAGAGGAAATGTATTAATGGTTGATTAATTAGTATTCCGTATAATGGAGATTATTTTGATTCTAAGGATGAACAGACAGAATGAATTGTTCAACATAGAGGATGTGGTTAAGTTTTGACTAGAAAAGTAGAGTAATTGGGAGAAACTTTTGGCCTCAGTAGGATTTGCTTATGTAGTAGTTTCCCGGCCGCCATTAAATAACCTTTGGTGAAGCATTGTATTAATGAGGACCTTAGTCGACTTTTTATATTGAAAACAATTATAGTGAGAGTAAAATATTTGTCCTAAGATTTTGCGTGAAACAGTAGGAACATATCATTTTGATTAGAGTCAGAATAAGAAACAAAAAACCCAGCTTGTTTGCAAAAGAGGGAAGACAACTAGGGTTTCATCTCTACTAATCCAGCCACCCACCTACTGCTTTCTTATTTTTCAACTAGGGTTTCAACTCCACTTAGTCACTAGGATTACTTTTGGATATACATAGAAGCCATTAATTGAATAAGTAATAGCAGACTTGTCACATGGAGGATGAAGTGTGATGGAATGAATGGTAAATTAAGCCATATGATCATGCCACCTATGCAAATATTATTCCATCCAACCAAAACACTTATTGATCAACCAAAAGAGGATTTGACCCCCTAATGAAACCTCAAATCATTGGAATCCAACCAAAACCCTAAATCTCATGTGTTGTCGAAATCTTAAACTTGGTTTCTAAACCCTAAACCACCTGATTTTGATTAAATGCTTAATTATTTGGATTAATCACTTACACTTGCTATTATATATTCGTACACCATTAATCATTCTACATCTTGGTAATTACATTGGGTTAAGAAAATTTGATTTGGCCTTGATCCAACCAAAATCCTAAATTAAACTCCATTTATATCCCAATTTGAAGCCCACTTGTTAAGCCCATTTTTGGCGCAACAAAAACCGCCTCTAAGCCAACTTTCTTAAGGAAGTTTCTTCCTTCTCCACAGGCTAAGTCTATGGCTGACACACCACTCACGACTTGCCTTCAGTACTCACTTGATAGGGATAAAAAAGACTACCCAAACCCTAGTCCATCCACTTTGCCAATTTTGGCAGCAAGAGATAGTGGCAGTGCAACCCATTTTTCCCCCACCTTTTGGTTGCCAGCCTCTCGTCCAAGGGTCATTCAGCCACCCCATGTCAACCCCTTCTCTCTATATTCCGCATCTCATGCATTTCCTTCACACTTTGCATTTTTATTCCATCACTTGTTTAGAGAGAAACCGAGAGAGATCTTGAGGCAGAGGTGAAACATTGGTTTGATGATGCAAAGGTCCCAATGGAGACTAGCAGGGACCTCCAAAGGCCATCTCTCTTTATTTTTATTCCAATTTCTTCCAACTTTAAAACTCATGATCAAACCAAAATATCACAACAAAAATCCTCATATTTTAAGTTTACAAACATGCTTAAAACATCCATAAAAAATATACTTCTCATAGACACAAAACTTTTTAGTACAAAGATCTAAACTTTTTAACTAAAATACAAATCCTTAAATCTCAATGTTTGACCTATTTCAAAACATCTCCAAGAAGTTCAAAAATCTAAAACTTTCTTCTAACATGTTCATAACACATTCCTAATAACTAGCATGTTTTGAATCAATACATAAAAGTCACCAAAAAATCACAAAATCTCACTTGAAGTACTCAGCTCCAACATTTAGCCAAAAACATAATTTGTTTCTCAATCTTGCTTGATCAAACACTTGATCCGACGCATACCATGATGGGATCTTCAAAGAAAAAAACATCATATGGTTTAAAAATGTGTCTTAAAAGATATCCAAGCATTAAACTTAACATTATATGGCTAAAAATAAACTAAAACCTAGATTTAGTTGAAAGCATCAAACTTTTGACCCAATCGAGTATTTTCATGCTAAAAATTCATATTTTTGAAAATAACACCAAAAATCTTCAAAATAACATCCTAACATGTAGATAAAAGGTTTATCATCATCACATAAAAATATCAAAGTTATTGGAGTAAGATTAAACTACAAAAGATCCAAACTTTTTTGAAACATAAACTATTTTTCCTCTTCCGATTTCTAACCTCTTAGATCTAAGCAAATCTTTCATAAAAAACTTTAATCATGCAATGAATCTCCAAAAAATATTTAGATAAACATGTTGAAAATACTCCATAAAATTTTAGACCAAGATTTGTCTAATAGATTGGTAAAAAACTCCAAAATACAACACACTATCCAAATTATCGCCGAGATTAACCTTTCTATGGTTAAAACAATTTTTGACTGAAAAATGACCATGAAATAAAACAAAAACAAGTACCCACATAAATGAGACTTAAAGACAAACAATTTTCATGAAGAATAATTGTGAGAAAATACTTACAAGGGTTTAAAAAAAAGATTCCAAAAAATGCCCGAGAGAGCTTCTAAGTGTTCTCCTCAAGAACAAAAATGAAAATGAGTGAAGTGTATGAAAATATGACTTGCACGCCTAATACACTTAAAGTATGGGATTGAGTGACACCTTGATGGATGGTGATTAGGTAAATAAAAATTGTAAATAGTTAGTGGTTTTCAGCCAAAGAAACTTCCAAGAGAGGGTGGTGGTAAGGTAGCCTTTGGCCTTCACATCATGCACGACTTTAGGGCTCTCATGAGTAGCAGATGGTCAACCTTGAGTGGCTGTAAACTTCCTCAAGAAGTTTTGCCAAGGTAGCCAAAATTTATGGGCCTAATGGGTCTTAAACAAGTGGGCTTCATTTTGGGGTTTCAAGAGAGTTTGGTTAGGGTTTGAGATGCTATCAAGCCCAAATCCAACTTGGCCTAATCAAAATTTCAAGGTTTAAAGGGTTTAATAATGATGTCATATCATAAATTTGTGAAATTAATAGTATGTGAAAGTGATTTAATTAAGTGATTAAACACAATACTAGATATCAGATGAAATAGGGTTTGGAGGCCAACTTTAAGGTTTGGGAAACCATTTAGGGTTTCGGTTTCAACCAAACTTTTAGAATTTCAATTGAATTCTAAGTATATAAGGTTTCACTAGGGTTGAAACTCTCTTTGATTTGGCCCAATTTGGTTGGATGGATAGAATAACGTTTTGTTTAAGTTACATGATCTCACATTTTGATTTCCTTCACATTTCCATCTCATAGTTCCTCTTGGTGCCAAGTGTCCAATATTATTCATCAAGTGTAACTAAAATCTTGCCAAGTCTCCAAATAAAATTTCTCTAACCTAATTTGAACATTTCATAGTGTGATTTTAAAAACACTATATTTGGTGCACTATTGAGATTACTATTCACTCTGGGAAAAGTGAAAAGACATTTTACACCGTAAAATCCTAAATATGCACACTAACTTAAATGTGAAATTCGTTTAACGAAATTCAACCCCAAGGTGCCTCGAAATAAATAAAACGAGTTTTTGAACAAATATTTTGTCTGAAAGTTGAAATGAGATTATTACGCCATAAAATCTTAAATATTCCTCTAAGTCTAATGGCATATACCATATCATATTTTGACACTTCTAACTATCTTAAATAAATAAAATCGTGCTTTTGGCATCGTAGTGAGTGTTAACACTGACTATGCTGACAAACTAAAATCTACGCAATTGGTCGATTCGTGAAAACTTACGAAATTTTCAAGAGATTTCTAAAAGCTATAGAAATTCCCCGATTGAATTTCTAGGGGCTGTTACAAATGATGTTTGGGCTACACTTGAGTGTAGAAAGTGTTGTATAATTGGTATGATCATGGCTGAAAAGCACATCAACCATGATGCCTTCAAAACTACTATGCTAAAATTTTGGGAAACAGAGGCTACAAATAACATTTTTGAAGTGGGTGAAAACACTTTCATTTTTTAATTTGCTTCTCTCTATGAGTTAGATCGTATTTGGGATGGGCAATCGTGGTTACTCGATCAGAATCTTATTTGTTTGAAGTGGTTTGATGGTTTTAAACTTGGATGTATGAACTCTGAAATTGGTTTTAAACTTGGAGCTTCTATTGGTAATGTACGACATGTGGAGGTTGATACTAATGGTAATGGGTGGGGAAAATTTTGCATATACTTGGTGAAATTGATTTAAAACAACCTTTGGTTAGGGGCAAGATGATGTAGTTGGATGAGATACGCATATTTATATCTTTCAAGTATGAAAGATTGCCCAGGTTTTGCTTTCATTTTGGTATGATTACACACTTTGGGTTGGGTTGTTAAAAAAACAAAGGCTTCAATCCTTTCAGGATCATCAACCTTTCGGCAATATGTGTCTTGTTTAGGGCTTATAGCCCTCTTCAATGTGCTGGGATTGGTAGGTTTGTGGATGTTCATTTGAACAGTTATCTCAAGATGTATAAGACAAACAGTTACCCATGCCAAACAAGGTTAGTGACAGTTGTAACGGTGACAATATGGAGATGGGTTGTTTTGTGCTTGACAAACAAGTATTGGCTGCCAAAAACCAAGATCCTATGTGGTCTGTTGTTGACCCGTCACATGGAAATCTGATTGGTAAGTCTTTTGACTGTGGCCCTAACCTTTGATAACTACCAAACGTGTCCCTTGTGGAAATCCAAGCCTTGCCTTTGTAGAAGGAATCCATGTGGTCTAGCATGCATCTAACTTGCATATAACTTCTCAGATTGATCCCCCTGTATTGAAGTCAGTTGTTTCTCAAGTAAAGTTGAAGACTAAGGTGTCTGTGTTAGATACTTCTCCCATGGATTCTTCAATTAAATGTAAGAGAAGATTAAAAGGTAATGTAGTGGGTTCTGCTTCTACATCCACTAACTCTATAGAGATAAGGAGGAGGAAAATGTCTCTTGATACTCCATTAGCTAGTGAGGATGCTCCAAAAACATCAAGAAGGACTTGTTCTTTGGGTCCACTCTAGATCTATTAGTTGCGGTTGGTTCTCAACCCCCCTGGGAGACATGAGGCTTTTAAGTTGGAACTACTGTGGGTTTGGTAACCCTTGGACAGTTCAAGACCTTGACCATATGCTTAGGGAGAAAAATCCTAGTATTATATTTATGATGGAGACTAAGTTATAGAAAAGCATAATTGACAAATTGAAAGTGCTCTTGGGTTTTGATTGCCTTTTCATTGTAGATGGTATTGGTAGAGGCAAAGGTGTGGCTTTATTGTGGGAAGAGGATGTACAACTTGCAATTCATTGTTGCTCTCAAAGGCATATTAACTCTTGGATCACTGATGATGTTGGTAACTTCACTTGGATGCTCACCTGTTTTTATGGCCATTCTAATGTGGCTAGAAGACATGAAGGCTATAATATATTGAGTCATTTATCTCTGTTGACACCTTTGTAGGGCTCTACTTCGGTGATTGTAACGAGTTACTTTTCATAAAGAAAAAGTTAGTGGGGCTCGACACTATGAAAAGCAAATGGATTCTTTTAGGACAGTGTTACAAACTTGTCAACTAAGTGATCTGGGTTATTCTAAAGGGAAATTCCCATGGTCAAATAATAGAAGAGATGACACTTTCACTAAGCAGAGACTAGATAGAGTTGTTGCCACAAAGTGAAATATTTGGTAATGGTGATGTCTAGGTTTGGGTTTCTTCCTCTTCTGATCATTGTCCAGTATTGCTTACACTCAATCTAGTAACCAACAGATAAAAGCTTATCAGAGTTTATGTCGTTTTGAAGTTAACTAGTTCAGTTATGATGATTGTGAAGATGTGATTAAGGAAGTATGGTCTCATTCTCGCCCTTATGTTGGGGGATTTGATTGTCTCACTAATAAGTTGAATAGATGCCTGTTAAAATTGAAGAAATGAAGCACATGCAAAGATCCTGTCAATTTTTTTATAGAATAAGATTAAAAGACTTGAAACTCTTTGGCAAACTTCGATAGTTGAATTTGTTGAGAAGTATACAGGTCTTCAAAAGGAAGTCCAATGTTTGCTTGAGAGAATGCATCTAAAATGGAAACAAAGAGTAAAAGTTACTTGGCTTCCGCATGGAGATATAAATACCAAATAATATCATCATTACACTAGTCAAAGGAGGACAAGAAACAAGGTATCGCAAGTTTTGAATGAACACAGGAATATTTTTATAGATTCCAAGGGACTAGGCAGTGCATTCACAAGTAGGGGTGGCAATATGTGATACGACCTGTTAACCCAACACGAACACAACACAATAAAAGCGGGTTAGGGTTTAGCCTTAATAGATTCGAATCAAAACGGGTTGATCCGTTAAGAAAGTTAAAGTTACAATTATACCCTTATACCTAAAAGTAAAATTGTTGGGATTTTAATTTCTATATTTTTATTGTTTGAATTGTAATTTTAGACTTGTAGTTAGTTTTATATTCTTTTTCTAGATGGTGTGAGTTTAACATTTATATAAAATTATGCTAAACTTAACTAGGTCAAACGGGTTAATTTCGAATCTGTTCAACCGATTTACATAAATGGGTCATAACGAGTTGACACGACACAATCCGTTATGTTAACAGGTCGTGTTAGGGTTTGAGACTTTGACACGATAAGCTTAACGGGTCAGGTTAGGATTGACCTATATAGTATAATATACATGTCTTGACATGACACGAATACAACCCGTTAACAAGATTTGACACCCCTATTCACAAGATATTATAAAACTTTGTTTTCTACCTTTTCTCCATCTAACATAGAGACATGGCTTTCTGCTCTAGCAGAGAAAATTATCCCTGAAAGGAATGATGATCTATTAAAACCTTTCACAAGGGAGGAAATTGAAACAACCCATTTCCAGATGGATCCTTTTAAAGCACCTGGTCCTGATGGATATGGTGCTTGTTTTTATCAAACTCACTGGTCAATTGTTGGTGATGAAGTATGTCATGCTGTGCTATCCTTTTTAAATGCCAGTGTTGATATTGTTGATATAAATTACACATACATTGTACTGATTCCTAAATGTAGGAACCCAAAGACAGTAACTGAGTATCGACCCATAAGCCTTTATAATGTGATTTACAAAGTTATTACAGAGGTGCTTGCCAATAAAATGACAGTGGTTTTACCCTTCATTATTTTTCCAAATTAATGTGCTTTTGTTCTTGGGCATTTAATCATAGATAATATCATTGCTGCATATGAAACTCTCCACATTATGAATAATTACTTCATGGGAGATAGGGTTACATGGCTTTAAAATTAGATGGCAAGGCTTATGATTGTGTTGAATGGGAGTTTCTTGCAACTGTGATGTCTAAATTGGGTTGACAATATTTATTGCTTGCCAATTTGCTAGCAAAATGGTTTACATGATTTTACAATGCATTACTTCCCCCAAATTCTCAATTTTGGTAAATTGTGTTCCTTTTGCAAGTTCACTCCACATAGTGATATAAGATAGGGTTGGCCCTTATCACCTAACTTATTAATCCGTTGTGCTGAGACTTTAAGTTCTCAATTACATGCTGCTCAACATCATGGTCATCTGTCTTGTGTCCCTATAGCTAGAGGTGTGATGAGAATCAACCATCTCTTTTTTCTGATTACAGCCTCTTATTTTGTCAATCAAACATGCATGAATGGGCAAGGCTTAATGATATTTTAGGTGTATATGAATTTGCCCTTGGAAAATTTCTCAATAGAGATAAAACTCTCTTTTTTTCAGCAAAAATACTAGATACTCTACACAAAAATACTTAATAGAGATTGCAGGATTAAGGGCCTGTTTGAATATTGATAAGTATTTGGGTCTCCCTTCTCTTGTTGGAAAATTCAAAGTGTTTGCATTCAATGGTCTTGTGGATAGAGTGAGAAGTAAATTGGTGAATTAAAAAACTTAATTTCTTTCTATGGCTGGGAAAGAGATTCTTATTAAAGTAGTTTTGCAAGTTATACCCACCTATAGTATGAGTTTGTTTTTATGGCCTAAGAATCTGTGTAAGAACTTAACTCTTTGATCTCTAATTTTTGATAGGGTCACCAGGATAATTGTTCCAGGATTCATTGGAAGAATTGAGAACTTTGTGTGTTGGGAATCAACATGGTGGACTTGGTTTTAGGGATCTAGAGTGCTTTAATTTAGCTCTCTTGGCTAAGCAAGCTTGGAGAATGTTGAATTCTCCTAATTCCCTTCCAAACGGAATCTTCAAAGCCAAATACTTTCCTCATTCATCTATCACTTCTACTGTATTGGGATCGAATCCTTATTTAATTTGGAGAAGTATTTGGCAATCACTAAAACTACCAAATGAGGGACTTATCTAGAGGATTGGTGATGGCAAACAAGTTCATATCTAGAAGGAAAAATGGTTACCACAAGCAAGCTTCAATCGAATTCAATCTACTGTGAACGCTCTACCTAAAGATGCCTTGGTTGCAGAGCTGATTGACACATATGAAGGTTGGTGGAATATGGATATTCTTCAAGCTATTTTTACTTAGGTAGATATCTCACAAATTTTGAAAATTCCTATGACTTCAGTAAATATTTCAGACAAGCTTGTGTGGAGTTAAACTTCAAATGGGCATTTTGCTATCAAAAGTGCATACCACTTATGTATGAAACTCTCTTCTTGTAGTAGGTGGAATCTTCTAAACAATGACAATTCCAACTACTATGGAAGAAGATCTAGTCTTTACCTACAAGTAATGTTGTTCGAGTATTCATGTGGCGTGCTTGTGTTGATACTCTCCCCACAAAATTGAACCTTTTGTAAGAGGAATGTTCTGGCTGATTCTATATGCCCTATCTATCTACAAGAGGATGAAACTCCTAGACATGCTCTCTGGTCATGTCCTTCAACAACAAATGTGTGGTTACTTGGATTTAAGGCTTTCCAGAAAGCCCCTATTAATGCTATTGTTTTTTATATAATTTTTACTCAGATGATGGAGAGGTTATCTCCACAGAAACTGGTTTTGTTTTTTGTCATTGCTAGATCTATTTGGTTTATAAGAAATGCATAGATTTATGAAGGGACTTTCTCACATCCTGCAACTTTGTATAACCATGCTTTACAAGAATGTTCTGAGTATACAGATGCTATGCAGAGAAGGCAGCCAATTTATACAACATGACCTCAACCTCTTCACTATGAAGCTCCTCCAACATATTGGGTCAAAGCCAATTGGGATGTAGTTATTAATACTGATATAGAAAAATTGGTATTTGTGTTGTTATTAGGGATGGTGATGGTCTTATACTTGCAAGTTTGATGACATCTCTAATATTTTGTGTAGAACTATCTATAACTGAAGCAAGGGGTTTACTAGCAGCAACTTACTGTTGCAAAGAGCTTGGTTTGAAGAATGTTTTCTTTGAAGGAGACTCATCCCAAGTTGTTGATGCTATTTTAGCTAAGGAGGACCATGCTGGTGTTTCTAGCTGTCTTATTTCAACAACAAGAACTACATTTGTTGATTCTGATTAGAGAATAAGACATGTCAAGAGGGGTGCAAATGGAGTGGCACATAGACTTGCTAAAGAGGCTATGTCTCACATCTGAATTGATTGATATTGATTCTACTGCTTATTGTATTTCTAATCTTGTACTGGCTGGTGCCAAAGTTTGTGATTCATCAAATGTATGTTATTTTGGTTTAAATAAAAATGATTACTTAGTTGCTTTCCGCTGTAATTTACTCATACTAGTAAAAACATGCTAGGTTCATTGCTTGTTAATTGTTATAAACAAGGGCTTGTAACCCAGTGTTGTATATCCCGAAGCTTCAGTCACCTTCAGATCTCAAGCGATGATTGGGGCCATGACGCCTATGAATATAGAGCGTAATTGTATTTCTATTTCACTTATGCGTTGTTGAAAGGAGTTTTTTTCATTATACTTTACTGAAAATCCTATTAGATTATATTCGTTGTTATTTTATTATTAGATTTGATTTTTATCAAAGATATGGTTATAATTTTAAAACATCAAATGACTTTTTATATAATTTCAACCTCAAAAGCAATTTTTTATATTATTTCCAAACAAATGAAACATGTTTGAAAGTAGTTTAGATATAAAGTTATTAAATATTAAATATATTTTTTTTAATAGTAGAACTTATTACTTATACTCTAAAACTAAAAACCTTAAAGCTAAAAGTTATATCATCTACTACGATACCAAACATGCACTAATAACGATAAAACTTGACCAGTGCTCTGTATAATAATTAGTACTCTTTATCTAAATCCAAATTCGGGTATCTTTAAACACTAGATCCGCATCCGGGTATAGATATAGATGTAGATATTAAAATCCGAAAGTGCATATGTATCCGGAATTTTAACTTTAGATTTTAAAATTTGAAAAAAAATTAAAATAAGAATGAAAACAGAAATCACAAATCTTTTCATGCCTTAGAAGGTGATCGAACCAAAGTTGTGGTTGGGAACTTCAGATTTGGGAAGGTCGAGAACATTGAAATGAAACAAACATGCACTGAACAAAAGTAGCATCTCAACTATCCAAGAAACTCAATGGCTCTGTTGGTATACAAAAGTTCATTTTGGGAGTGAAATGAGATGATAATTTTGTGAATAGTAATAAAATAGTTTATAAATAATAATGAGATAGTTTGAATTGTGTATTTATTAGATTTTGAAAGAAAAGAGAGAAAAAGTTGAATAAAAAATATTATAAAGTTAAAATATTGTTAGAATATCATTTTATAATATTATTTTTGTTTGAGAATGTTACGGGTGCCAAATAAGGAAAGAGATATTCTAATAAATGGGGAGTGTCCAATAAGATTGAGCCCAACACAATAAGACACGCTCTCATTCTATTTGGAAAGGTTGCTCTGCTTTGGGAATAAATTCATTAGTCTTTATTACGTACTTTGCTTATTTTTGGAAAGTTGAATAACAAGATGACTATATCAATGTAAGGAAGAAATGAATAAAGTCATGCACAAATTATTATTTCAAACTTGTTTTGAAAGAGGCATGTTCCTCATCAACCCAACAAATTTTCCAGTAAACCATAACAACATAGGTAAGGCACAACGTCTTGATCCACCGTCCTTCCTAGTTGAACCACCAATAACACATTCCATTGCCAAAACTCATAACATTTTGGCATCAGAGCAGGTCATGGCAGACTCTCGAGTTGAGCGTTTGGAACAACAAATGGCTAATTTTGGGAGCTTTATGGAATGCTGAATGAAAAAATTTGAGGAGACAAGTGTGAAGGTGGATTCTTTGGCCAACAAGAGTTCGGGTGATAGAGAATAATCGGGGTCAAGGAATAGGAACGGACGGAACTATGGTGGTGGGAACAACTTGGCAGTTCCCAAACTGGCCAAGTTGGACTTTCCAAGGTACAATGGCCTGGACGATCCGATAAGTTGGCTTTACTGGGTGGAGCAATTTTTCGACTACCAACAAACGGAAGAGATTGAAAAATTAGAAATCACATCTTGGGAGGCGCTAAAAAGAGGACTCCGTATTCGCTACGGACCCACCATGTTTGAGGATCATTTTCGGTATTTTGAGCAAGCTGTACCAAATGGAAACAATTCGAGGATATCAGTTACAATTTGAGCAGCTTTTGAGTCGAGTTGGAGGCCTAGCTTCCACGCACCAACTGGGGTGCTTCATTAGCAGACTCAAGGAGCCTATACGCACAGATGTGCAAGCTGCAAGGCCAGCGTCCATGACAGATGCTATAGGCCTGTCCCGATTATTTGAAGCAAGACATGCTAAGAAGACATGGACAGTAAAGGCCAAACGATTTGAGTCCATGGAACCAACGGAACCCCCTTTGCCTTCGACAAGTTTATCAAGAACAAAAGTACCACCCATTCGGCGCCTCAGTCCTAGCAAGTTACAAGAAAAGAGGAGAAAGAGGCCCTGGTTTAATTGTGACGAGAACTTTGTGCCTGGCCATCATTGCAAAAAACTATTTTTAGTCGAAGGAATTTTTTCTGAAGAAGTAATAAAGGACAAAGAAGGAGTAGTCTATGGGTGATGAAAGCTCAATTTCCAAAAATTTTCCTTGAGGACAATGAAAGTTTTGAAGAGGGGAGGGATGTTAAGTGTGCCAAATAAGGAAGGAGATATTCAAATAAATGGGGAGCATCCAAGAAGATTGAGCCCAGCACAATAAGACACGCTCTTATTCTATTTGGAAAGGTTACTCTGTTTTGGGAATAAATTCATTAGTCTTTATTACGTACTTTGCTTATTTTTGAAAAGTTGAATAACAAGATGACTATATCAATGTAAGGAATGAATTAATAAAGTCATGCAAAAATTATTATTTCAAACTTGTTTTGAGAGAGGCGGGTTCCTCATCAACATAACAAATTTTCCAGTAAACCATATCAACATAGGTAAGGCACGACGTCTTGATCCGGCGTCCTTCCCAGTTGAACCACCAATAACGTGTTCTGTTGCCAAAGCTTATAACAGAGAATTTGAAAAAGTTGAATTATTTTTTATTTGAAAATTTGAGAAAGTTGTAATGATTAATTTGAAAATATTTGTATTTGAATTATGTTTGAGATAAGATGAGAATTTTGGGATGAAATCTATTTCCAAACAAGCCCACCATCACGTGTTTGAGTTTCTCAGGGGTATAAGGCCTAGTTTATTTTTACAATTCTTCTCAATTAATTTTTTCTCATCTCATCAAATTATTACAATTTTTTTAAATTTTCACATAAAATAAAATAAACAATTCAACTTTTCTAAATTTTAAAATAAAAATAATATTGAAAAAATATATTCTAATAATATTTTATTAAATTTTTAACTTTCATCTTAACTCATATTATCTCATATGTGAAAACAAATAAGACTATATAAAACAAGGCAATTAGTTTGGAAGGGATCCAAGTTATTTCTTATTTATTTATTTGTTTATTAGTCCATGTATTATTTATTATTAGTGATCGTGCAAATATGGGTCTCTTTGTGGGTTGTTGTCTTGATCTTTAGGATTAAAAGGGCTTAGTGCCCCCAGGGAGATAGGTTTGGAAGTACAATTTTTAGGGGTTTAGTAGTTTATAATTATTAGTTTTGCTATTTTAGTCAAATTATTGTGAAGGATATGTATTTAAATAGAGAATAACTTCAAACAGGTTTATCTGTTGTTTAGAGAACAACAGCAACCAATGAATATGGGCCGCGTAGGGGATGTATCTTTAAGTTGGTGGGGTGCACTGTAGAAGAAAATAAATTATCAGGGGTCACATGTGATTGTCGAGACCGAACCCCCCTCCCCACCCCCTCTCTCTCTCTCTGATTTGCAGAACCAAAACACGATTTGAAGACTACGTCGATTTTCTCAGGATTTGAAAATCGAAACACGATTTTTTTACGTCGAAACACGATCACTTAATCTCTCTCTCTCTCTCTCTCTCTCTCCATCCTCGATTTTCTCAGGATTTGATTATATCTACAAGTTGCCTGAATATTCTTTTAAGATGCATTATAAGTGAAAACACATTGAGATACTCATTGGAAAGCCCTGAGATTTGGGAAGCCCACCATCAATTCAATTTACTTCAACTTTTGAAAACTCTAATAAGTTTTACATAGTCTTTTCTTTCTGCTTTTACTATCTTTACACGTGTACATAGGAAAGTAGTTAACTTACTATTATTGTATTTCACTAATAAGGGTTTAAGTGCAGCTTAACAGCTTTCTATATAAAGCTCATGTAATTACATATTGTAATACACAATAATAGAATATCTTTTCTCTCGGAAGTTAGTTCTATTAACATGGTATCAGAAGAAATTAGGGTTTCGTTCTAACTTTCCTCTTTCGATCACCTTTCCTCATTTGCTCACCTTCTCTCTTTTGGTCATGGCTGATACTGATCGTGTACCTGTTCCTCCCGTGGATAATGTGGAATCTGATCCACGAAGTCCTTATTTCCTCACAAATGCCGATCATCCTGGAGTGTTATTGGTGAGTGAGAAATTAAACAATAGTAATTACCATTCCTGGTGTCAATCAATGTTTTTATCCTTGAAAGCGCGAAATAAACTTGGATTCATCGATGGATCCCTTCCAGTTCCAGACAAGGCTGCTACTCTATTTCCTTTTTGGAGCAAATGTGACACTATTGTGTTGTCATGGCTTCTTAATTCCTTAACTTCGAAAATTGCTTAAAGTGTAATCTATGTTGATTCCTCTTATGCAATGTGGCTTGAGTTGAAGGAACGTTTTTCACAAGGTAATGGACCTCGGATCTTTGAATTACAATCTGCTATTTCTACATTATGTCAAGAGCAGAATGATGTTAGCACTTATTTCACTGATTTAAAGGTACTTTGGGATGAAATCCTGAATTATCAACCCATACCTGTTTGTCATTGTCATGGTTGCACATGTAATTCTTCAAAGATTTTTGCTCAACAACATCATCAGACTTATGTTATGACATTTCTGATGGGGCTCAATGATGTTTTTGATAATGTGAGAAGTTAGATTTTGATGATGGATCCTTTGCCTTCCATTAACAAGGCATTTTCTCTTGTTATACAAGAAGAGAGGCAGCGACTTATTAGTCATCGAAATCCTTCTTTGGTTTCTGTTGACTCTGTTGCTTTGGCTGCCAAATATGAGAATTCCTTTAAGAATTTTAAAGGAAATGCACGTAGCAGGCTTCTTTGTAGCCATTGTGGTCTTGCTGGACATACTGTTGACAAATGTTTTAAACTGCATGGTTATCCTCCTAACTATAAGTTTAGGGATAAGTCCAAAGCTGGATCTGTCTTTGTTAACTCAATTCAACAGTCCTCCATGGTTGCTGATAATTCCTCCAACAACATGCCTATCATGATGGATCAATATCAACAACTCTTGGCTTTACTCCAACCAGCTTCTGTTGTTACTCCTTCAGTCAATATGGCATTGGTTCCTAATTCCTCAGGTAATCTTACTTCTTTTTGCCTTACTGTACCTTCTATTGGTTCATCCTCTTGGATAATCGATAGTGGAGCTTCAGACCACATGGTCCATTCTCCAAGTCTATACTCTAGCCCACCTCTTGCTGCGTCAAATTCAGTTCAGCTACCAAATGGTACTCATGCTAATGTTACACACATTGGTAACATTACTCCGAGTCCCACCCTCACTTTAACCAATGTTCTATGTGTTCCTACTTTTTCTTCATTCTCATTTCTGTCAGCAAACTCACACAATCTTTAAATTGTTGCCTAATTCTTAAGCTGACAAATGTTTCTTGCAGGACCTAGCCACTTGGAAGATGATTGGGATGGGTGAATTGCACAATGGCCTGTACAAGTTGATCACTTCTTTTCCTGATTTACACATTGATTCTTTTTTTTTCTACTTATGTTTCTGTCCAATCTAATGTAGCCTTGTGGCATTTTAGATTAGGGCATCCATGTTTTTCTAGATTACAGTTTTTGAATAAACACATTCCTCATTTGTCTTCTAAGTTTGACTCATATATCACTTGTCCTATTGCTAAACAAAAACGTTTACCTTTTCCAATTAGCAATAATAAATGTGCTGCCTCTTTTGACTTAGTACATTGTGATATATGGGGACCAATGTCAATTCCCACAAAGGATGGATTTAGGTCTTTTCTTTCCATAGTAGATGATTTTTCTAGAGCTACTTGGATCTGCCTAATGAAATCTAAGTCTGAGACTGGTTTCCTTTTACAGTCTTTCTTTGTTCATATAGAAACTCAATTTTCTGCTAGAATCAAAGTCATCAAGTCTGTCAATGGACCTGAATTTGCTCTCAAGTCATTCTTTGCTTATAAAGGTGTCCTCCATCAATTGAGTTGTGCTGCCACTCCACAACAAAATTCTGTTGTGGAGCGTAAACATCAACATATACTCAATGTGGCAAGGTCACTTCTTTTTCATGCCAAAATTTCAATCTATTATTGGGGAGACAGTGTGCTTACAGCTGTCTATCTCATTAATAGACTACCAAGTCCCATTCTTTCCAATAAAAGTCATTTTGAACTTTTATATAATAAAATTCCTTCTTATTCACACCTTAAAGTGTTTGGATGCTTATGCTTTGGCTCCACACTTTCTCACAATCGATCCAAGTTTTCTCCAAGAGCTATAAAATCTATTTTTTTAGGCTATCCTTTAGGTGTTAAAGGTTATAAATTGTTAAACCTAGAATCTCAGACTTGCTACATTTCTAGAGATGTGGCATTTCATGAAGATGTGTTTCCTTTTGAAATCTCTTCCTCAACACTATACCTGCCTCAACCTCAGAACATCTCTTCTAATTGTCCTCTTCCACTTTCTGCTCCAAACTCTGACCTTCACATTCCACCTTCTATTTCTGAATTCATTTCTACTTCAGATCCTGAATTACTTCAGATCCTGAATCTGTTATTTCAGTCTCTTCACAACCTACTCAGTTTGATCCTCCTCGAAGATCCACTAGAGATAGACATCCTTCTTCATATCTTCAGTCTTATCATTGTCATCAGGCTGCTTTGCAATCTCTTCATCCCTCCCGTCAACAAGCTGCTGGGTCTTCTCCTCAGACTACTTCTCATCCACTCAGTAAGTTTCTTACTTATGACAAATTATCTTCTGCTCATAAGAATTTTGTTCTTGCCACTTCCACTCTATTTGAACCTAAGACATTTTCTCAAGCTATTTCATACCCTGAGTGGAGAACTGCCATGCAAACTGAAATATCAACCTTAGAGGAAAATCATACCTAGAATGTAGTTCCTTTACCTGCTGGAAAACATCCTGTTGGTTGTAAATGGGTGTATAAACTGAAATTTAACTCAGATGGAAGTGTTGAGAGATGTAAGGCTCGACTAGTATCTAAGGGATATACTCAATTGGAGGGTTTTGACTACCATGAGACCTTCAGTTCAGTAGCTAAGCTTACCACAGTTAGGCTTTTTCTGTCCATTGCTGCTGTAAAAAATTGGAACATATTCAAATGGATGTGAATAATACTTTCTTGAATGGTGACCTCCATGAGGAGGTTTACATGTCTTTACCACCTGGTTTGGACAGCAAGGGGGAGTCTAATCTGGTTTGTAAGCTTAACAAGTCATTATATGGCTTAAAACAAGCTTCAAGGCAGTGGTTTGTCAAGTTTTCTTCCATTTTGATAGCCACTGGTTTTATTCAATCAAAATCAGATTACTCTCTTTTCTCCAAGGTTGAAGGTAGCTCAGTCATCATGCTTCTAGTTTATGTTGATGACATCTTAATAGCCAGCAATGATGTTGTGTCTATGGCTTCTTTAAAAGCATATCTGAATGATCATTTTAAGTTGAAAGACTTAGGCTTTTTGAAATATTTTTTGGGTCTAGAGGCTGCTAAATCTTCTAAAGGAATTCATCTTTGCTAAAGGAAATATTCCTTAGAAATTATAGAAGATTGTGGGCTACTTGGTTGTAAACCAGCCAATTCTCCAATGGAACAAAATCTGGTTCTTAATTCCAGTGATGGTGATGAGTTGGAAGATCCTTCTCAATACAGAAGATTAATTAGTAGATTGATCTATTTGACTATTACAAGGCCTGACATTACTTTTTATGTGCAAAGACTAAGTCAGTTTATGTATAAGCCTCGAAAACCACATATGACAGCAGTTCACAGAATAGTTCAATATATCAAAAGCACAATTGGTTTGGGTCTATTCTTTTCTGCTTCTTCAACTGATCTTTAATTAAAGATCTATATAGACTCAGATTGGGCAACATGCCCTGACACTAGGAGGTCTGTTACTGGATATACAGTGTTCTTAGGTGATAATCTGGTCAACTGGAAATCAAAGAAGCAACACACCATTTCTAGATCTTCAGCAGAGTCAGAATATAGGGCAATGGCAGCAGCTGTATGCGAAGTGATTTGGTTAAAGAATTTGTTGACTGATTTTGGTATCAAACATCCTCAAGCTGCTTTAATGTATTGTGATAGTCAAGCTGCAATTCACATCTCATCTAATCCAGTTTATCATGAACGCATCAAGCATATTGAATTGGACTGTCACCTTGTGAGGGAGAAGCTACAAGAAGGGATTATCAAGTTGTTTCATGTCAAGTCCAACAACCAAATAGCAGACATCTTGACCAAAGCTCTCGGATTGTATCAATTCACTTATCTCATTGGCAAGATGGGACTAGTAAATATATATAGTTCATCTTGAGGGGGAGTAATAAGTTTTATATAGTCTTTTCTTTTTGCTTTTACTATCTTTACACGTGTACATAGGAAAGTAGTTAACTTACTATTATTGTATTTCACTAATGAGGGTTTAAGTGCAGCTTAACAGCTTTCTATATAAAGCTCATGTAATTACATTTTGTAATACACCATAATAGAATATCTTTTCTCTTGGAAGTTAGTTCTATTAACAAACTCAAATACGTTTTAGATCAAACATTGGTATGCGAACTGTGGGTGTGCCGGTCTGCGTTCGCATGAAGTGTTGCTCCTCCACCAGTACGGCGTGCGGCTGGTTCTTGTGCAAATCGTGCGGTTGGGTTTATGTAAAGGGGAAGAGATGAATCTATTCCACACGGTTGGATTTTCTGGAAAAGAGATAGGCACTTATATGGTGTGGCCAGATTTAGTCTAGTCCCATATACTCAGTTGATGTGCCATTCTATTAGTGGTATCCGATGAAATCCCCTTATAGGATTGACCTATCTAAATCGATTCTCATTTAAGGAAAACACTATTTTATCCTCTCATTTGTACCACTCCATTTGACTACTTGCTATTTTTTTTTTTTTACTTACTGATTAATTAAATAATTTTAAGTGTATTAAAATTTTATTTTTTTAAAAATAATCTTTAAATGTGTTAAAAAATATTTAAAAAAAAAAAATCAGCGGTTAAGTTGGGGCGGCACCCACATTTATATATCCATTTTCCATTTAATGAAATCATTGAACCCTTTTTTATGCTTGGATGCATTGTGGGAGACTGGTCCCTCGAAGCACCGGAACACAACTTTATTTTGTGGTTGGGACACGTAACACAACAAAAGAAGATTGGAATTTGGGATGGCGAACGTTTTAATTGGTATTCCTCAGTTTTCTCCACTGGTGGTGCGTCGCAGGGTTGGATTCCGCTTACATTGGGAAACCAGCAACAACGGTGGTATTAGCAGCACCATTTGTTGTTCAAGCCGACGGCTTTCAGAACTGCGATCTTCTTGGGGATTTTGGGTCAGATCGGATCAAAGACGGTGCCTTTTGGCTGCTTCTGGGGCCGTCTCTTTTGACCCAGTTCAAGCGCCCACCATATACTCCTCCCGACTGGATACTGCTACTGGCGGTGGTGGTGACGGAGATGAATTCGGTAACAGAGGCGGAGGCGGTGGTGGTGACAACAAA
The DNA here is from genome assembly GCA_003123785.1 of Pterocarya stenoptera. Taxonomy (NCBI): domain Eukaryota; kingdom Viridiplantae; phylum Streptophyta; class Magnoliopsida; order Fagales; family Juglandaceae; genus Pterocarya; species Pterocarya stenoptera. The sequence continues at coordinate 92,998 of QEOT01006823.1, forward strand.
GACGACGAAGATTGCGGAGGCGGCGCAGACGAAAACAGCAAGGAGATGGCTGGCATGTCCATGTCTCAAAAGTTAACTCTGGCTTATGCCGCTCTTCTTGGAGGTAAAGAACGAACGCTTTTAACGTACATACTTTATTTATTGATGCCTTCTTCTTTTTCTCCCTTTATTTTTGTTTGCTTGATTGGGGAGTGTCGCCGCGAAGGATTCTTTCCATATCTTTCTGGTTAAGCAAACGAAAACTAGTTGCATGAGGGTTAATAACAGTAGTAAGTTTTTACGCACATTTACTATAAAACAACTAAAGAATCCGGAATTATAAAATTTACACAAATGTTTTGTGAGAAAAATTGGGCAATAATGTTTCACAAGAATTCGAGCATGGCATGTAATGGGTGAGCGCAAGGAACTAAGTTTTGTTATTCCATCTTCGGTTGTAAGACTTAATTTGGGTTAATTATCCACCTTAAGTTGGCAGACCACTGAATTACTTGAAAAATAATTTTGTTTTGCACCATTGGGGACTGCTGAATTAGGTCTTGTATGTACTGCCTGTTTACTCAGGTTGCATCCTTCGGGTTTGTTGCTAAAAGCTTTGGTTATTTAAAGGAATTGTGCGACACTTGCATATCTTTTAACTTGTATCTAGCATTACTTTTTTCTTGTTTAGTTGAATCCTTATGCAAAGGAGTCATATGTGTCCTCATTTATCGATACATTTTTTTTAAGGCCAAGTATACATGACATATACAAGAGCTTCGCCTATGCATGCTAGTTTAGCGATACAAAGAAGTCATGAAAAGACATGCCATTAAAATCAATTACAATCGACCAATGGAGTAAAGTGTTGAAAAATAACTTCTAAGCTCATCCATTGGCCGCATTCAACCTTTAAAGTTTCTTGCATTTCTCTCCTTCCAATTGCACCACCATAGACAAATTGGGACCATCTTCGTAGATGTCTGTTAGCCTTGGTTCTGCTAACTAATCAATTGCAAAACTAAACTATGACTGTATTTTTCACCTTTTCCGCTCTGTTCCAATCTGTATATATTATTGAAGTATGGCTGATATTTGATAGTGGGTGGAGCTATGGGCTACATGATTAGTGGCAGCCTGAACTCACTGCTGGCAGGGGGACTATCAGCCTCACTACTGTATTATGTTTATGCTACGCTTCCCACAAAACCCGTTCTTGCCTCATCCATAGGGCTTGGTAAGACTTAATCATACTCTTCACAATTATGTTAAATGTTTCATATTTATTATATATTTATGTTGCTAGAGCTATGTTTCAAGAGATTTATTCTATGTATGTATGGATAAGACCTGCTTTTAGTGTTTTCTTGAGCAGATGGTCCCTACTAAAATCTTTTTTATTAAAGGATGCTCAATTAGCGGACTTCATGTTTATTAAAATTTAGTAGAAGATTTTTTATAAGAGCAAAGATCAATGCACTTTTTTTTTTTTTTTTGAGAAAAAAGGAGAAATAGCTCCTATGGTATCGATTCATTGTTCTGCTAGCCTTCGTATATCTATTCTAGCCTTATTGAGTTATGGTGAGACTTGAAGGACCTACAAATATAATACTTAAAGCAAACTTAAGTTACGTTCTTCTAAAGGATCTAAATAAGTAAGTAACTAAAGTAATTACTCATACCCCTGTAATCCTACTCATGCATGGATTACCTATACAAAAGTTCCTACTCATGCATCATAATAAGCCAAAAGGTCATCCATGTAACTGTTGCTCGAATGCTGAGCATTTACAGTTGGAAGTTTCACTTTTGAAATAATTTTTTTTAATTCTTGGAAAATAATGAAAGGGACGTAGCATGCATGTAACACACCCTTCCCATATGTTTGGAGCGTTATGTACTTTCATAACTGTGCCCGGTAGAGGCCAACATAATAAAAATACATAGTTTTTCGAAAATAAATTCCCAAAACACACAGCATAAAAATATAAGCTCATAACAAGTAAATTTAAAACTTATCTTTTTGTGAAAAAAAACGACACTTATTAACTAAGTCTGAAAATCCCTTGACACATGATCTATGCTTGGACGTCAGCTCGTCAACACTATTTTCTTTACCTGGGCATTTTGCAAACATTAAAAAAAAAAAAAAAAAACACTCAGAATGAGTCAAATACTCAATTAGTAGTACAATATACAGTAAACATAATAAGCATCGAGTTTTCTTGAAAAGTTAGCATACTTATACTAATACTAACATAAACATGTAACATGTACTATGCATAACTTATCATTCCCTTTCTTTAATGGCCAGCAAACCTTAATCCCCATGTGTAAGGCTGTGCACCGGTTCCACCGTCTATGGCCACAAGAGGAACCACTTAGCTTATCATAACATATCATGGTGGATCATGCTAAGTTCATGGCTTGCACTACACCCATAACTGCATCGGTGCCTTGCATCTTTTATGGCCATTTTTAAAGCTTCTTTCATATCTTGTCTTTTTTCTTTCTTACTATGATACATGTAAAACACATAATAACGTAGCTCATCGTAATTGCTAGGCCTGTCTGTTGCACTTTTGGGAGTGATGGGTACTCGTTTTGAGATATATGGGAAGATATACCCACGTGTTGTATCTTTGGTGTCGCTTATAATGACCGGTGGTTACTTACATGGGATTATGCGGAGTCAACACTGAAATGTTTACAAGCGAGACTCTAGTTATCTGCTGAGGCTGTATGGTACTCACCAACTTTGATCGAATTATATCTCATCTAGTAACCAGGATCAGTGTTTTCGCATGCCTTCTGTGTTGTAGTATGCATTGAACTTTTTTTTGGACCATTGTCTGCTATGAATGTGTTCCATCTTTTTTTTTTTTGTTATTAGAGCTGTTTATATTACCGTACACATGTTTCTATATGGGTGCTTATACTTAAGCCATATACATTGATAATTGAGTGAGATTTGTCATGGATCTATCACACTTTTTTGTTCTAGAGTTAATAGCACCATCAATTAACTTGGACCAAACCCCAAGGTATATAGAACTGTAAAGAAAACTTTATTCTTCACAGCCTCTGCTTTTCTTACTATGTGTACAATACGCTACCATTCACTGCATATAACCCTGCACTGTTAAAGAGAAATAGATCTTTCATAATCACACTAATGGTTTATAAAATTTAGTGTAGATTCATTCGTGGGTTCGTGAGATTTTGCCCAAATTCATCCGTTGATTTATACAAACTCTCAAGCTTGCCAACAACCCGAATGCCAAAGTCTCACCTTTTATATCGAAGACAATATTATTCGCAAGAAACATGGAGACGGCTTTAATATCCATCTCTTTTACATCTTCATTTGACGTACTTGTTGGCTTCTTTCTTTATTAAGTAGAGCATTTTGTTGCCCAGTTTGTAACAAGGCATCATGAATTTCTATTTTTTGCAACTCAAAAGCAAAAGTTTTTCTTCCATCAAACTTCGCCGTCTCAATCGGTTGCTCGTCATTATTCTATACGGTCATTCGCTTGAACAATTTTATGAATATTTTGTGTTCACTTAGGCAATATTACAAATTCATTGTCTACTTTGTTAACAAGACCGGATAGTTTGATGCTTAGTAGGAATTTTATTAAATCACGCAATTAGGCATAGCAGAACACAGGAAAGTATAGAAGAGAAAAACACCTAATTACAAACTCAAGCTGAAAAAACCACGAAAGTTGTTTAGACTAGTCCCATCTATTACAATAATCAAAGCATAGAGCAACAAAGTATAATAAAAGAAGTCTTTAATCCCTCACACAGAGCGTTCTCTATTGTCAAAACAACACCCATTCCTCTCATTCCAAAGATACCACATAAGACAAAGAGGCACATCTTCCAAATGACCGCTATTTGACAATTGCCTTGAATCTCTCTCCAACAAGCTAAGGGATTCACCACCCTCTTAGGCATCACCCAAGCAATGCCAATCTTAGCAAAAATCTCATCTCAGAAAACCTTCAACACATCGCAATGGAGAAGAAGGTGATTTGCCGATTCACTACCCCTTTTATACATGAAGCACTGGTTCATTACAATGATACCTCGCTTTCTCAACTTGTCGATAGTGCGAATTTTCCCATGAGAAGCCAACAAACTGAAGAAGGCCACCTTGAGAGGCACTTTGCATCTCCAAATAATTTTCAAAGGAAAAAAAAATCAATAGAAGAATGAGACACCAAGACCTCGTACAAAGATCTAACTGTGAATATCTTGTTGCCAAGTTGGTTCCAAAGTAATCTATCATCCCCTCCAAATTTTATTTTGAAAGCATAAAGCAAGTTATAAAAATCAATAATGTCGCTCACCTCCCAATCTTGGACATTCCTAATAAAGCTAACTGGCCAATGAATAAAACCAGTAGTAATATCCATATAATCTGCCATGGAAGCATCTTCATTCGAGGCAATTCTAAAAAGAGAATGGAAAGTATTCTTCAGAGTCTCATCTCCACACCATAAGTAGTGCCAAAATTTGATCCGGTTATCCCTGCCCACCTCAAATTTGAAATTTTTGGAGAACTATCCCCATCCATTATGAATGAATTTCTCACACTGTATGCCTCTCTTATTTCGATAGAGCACCACCCTCCCTATAAATTTGGCATCAATAGCGATCGTCCAAAGAGCACCCATTTCTAAATGGTACCGCCACAACCATTCCCCTAAGTGCCTTGTTGAAAGTTTTCAGCTTTCTAATCTCCAAAGCTCCCAAAGATAGAGGAGTGCAAATCTTATCCCACTTAAGCAAGTGAAATTTCTTCTCATCCTCCAATCCACTCCACAAGAAATCATGAAAGATCATTTACATTCTATTCGCCATTCCTGTTGGCGAAGGAAATAAAAAAAGGAAGTAGGTTGGGATATTAGATAAAGCACTCTCGATTAAAGTGATTCTTCCCCTTTTTGACAAATATATCATTTTTAAACCAGCCAATCTACATTCAATCTTTTATATAACCTCATCCCAAATTGCCTTAGATTTAGAGGGAGCCCCCAAAGGAAGACCAAGATACTTCATAGGCAAAGTGGAAATCTTACAACCCAAAATATCAGCCAAATCTCCTAAATTATTGACCAAACCTACATGGACTATTCCAGACTTTGACGAGTTAACCTTTAAGCTAGATACAACTTGAAAGCATAACAAAAGAGCCCGTAATGAACGGATCTAATAAGAATTTGGCTCGCAAAGGATTAAGGTGTAATCCGCAAAGAGTAAATGAGAAATATTAATGCAACTATGTGAAGAACTGCCCACTAAAAAGCCCAAGATGAAACCCCTGTCCATTGTCACCTCCAACATTTTGCTCCACACATTCATGACTAAAAAAAAAAGGAAAGAGAACAGTGGATCCCTTTGTCTCAATCCTCGTGAGCTGTTAAAAAAATTAGTTGGAGTGCCATTAACCGATACCGGAGATCTAATAGTAGAAATGCGTTGCCTAATCCACTTGCACCACTTATCCCCAAAACCATTACTACCAAGAATATATACCAAAAAGTCCCAATTTATGTGATCGAATGCTTTCTCCATATCCAGTTTACGAAGAATGCTTGGAATGCCACTTCTTATTCTACTTTCTAAGCATTCATTAGCAATGAGAACGAAATCAAATATTTGTCTTCCTTGAAAAATGTGTTTTGAGACCTCGTGATGATCTTCCCCATAACCACACTCAATTGGTTGGCAAACACATTCGAGATGATCTTGTACACACCACTGACAAGAC
>QEOT01006823.1:100797-114563 GCA_003123785.1 Pterocarya stenoptera
ATATTTCAATCAATGAATTTCAATTTGGTTTCCTGCAAACAAATGACATCAACTTTCCATTCCCAAATCAGATTTCTAATGCGAAGATGCTTGCACAAGTCGTTCAATCTCCGAACATTCCAATAAACAATCTTTGGCTTCATGTATCATTGTTGTTTGCCCTGTCCTTGTGCCTTCCTGTACTTGCACTACCTTCCCTTGTATCATAATTTATTGAACAAGACAATCTGTTTAGCTCCTTTTATTTTTTCGAGAAGGATCAAGCCAAAAAAGGTTGTCCCGTCGCTATAGTAGTAAGTAGAGCTTTAAATTATTCTTCGAAGCCCTCGTAAGAGATCTCTATGTAGTCACAAATTCATCCACCTCTTGTAGAACCTAGTTTGAATGAAATCTAGCCCAATGGTGAGCCGAGGATAATGAGCAAATAAGGCTAAGTTCTATATATAGAAGGTGGATGCAATGGTGAGCTGGGGGTAATGAGCAAATAGGACTAGACTCATCCGTTAAATGTAAATCCACCCCTGTCCCCTACACACAATCTCTGAAGAGCAATAGGTACCTGAAAAACGAGATCTTCATATATTTTGATAACATATTCTCATTCAAAGTTACCCTTAACATCACCAAAAGTGATGATGAAATTTATTAAAAATGGTAAAAAATATCGACGTAGATATGATTGCCCAAAATGAAAAGAAACAAATTATGAAAAAAGGATGTCACAAAGCAAAACATAATGTATTAATACCTATAGTCCAAACACCTATTGAATATAGCGAATAATTGTACGTAAACATAATGAAAAAAATGAAATTGTGAGATACAAAGTATGAACAGTTGCATAAGTTTTCTTGCAGAAACTTGATACTAATTATGAGGAAACATGATATTCTTCTGTAGTGGATGTGAGATCATATTCAAATATTTTATTAGTTTGGTGGTCATAAAAAATATGGATATGCGGTTAAGAGATGTGGTTACAACATATTTATACCTAGATAATGGTATATATTAAGATCCATGAAGAAAATAAAATGAATGAAGCATATAATACAACATCTCAAAGTATTTATTTTGTTAAACTAAAAAGATCTTTATACGGGCTAAAAAATTCCGATGCCCGNAATATTTCAATCAATGAATTTCAATTTGGTTTCCTGCAAACAAATGACATCAACTTTCCATTCCCAAATCAGATTTCTAATGCGAAGATGCTTGCACAAGTCGTTCCATCTCCGAACATTCCAATAAACAATCTTTGGCTTCATGTATCATTGTTGTTTGCCCTGTCCTTGTGCCTTCCTGTACTTGCACTACCTTCCCTTGTATCATAATTTATTGAACAAGACAATCTGTTTAGCTCCTTTTATTTTTTCGAGAAGGATCAAGCCAAAAAAGGTTGTCCCGTCGCTATAGTAGTAAGTAGAGCTTTAAATTATTCTTCGAAGCCCTCGTAAGAGATCTCTATGTAGTCACAAATTCATCCACCTCTTGTAGAACCTAGTTTGAATGAAATCTAGCCCAATGGTGAGCCGAGGATAATGAGCAAATAAGACTAAGTTCTATATATAGAAGGTGGATGCAATGGTGAGCTGGGGGTAATGAGCAAATAGGACTAGACTCATCCGTTAAATGTAAATCCACCCCTGTCCCCCTACACACAATCTCTGAAGAGCAATAGGTACCTGAAAAACGAGATCTTCATATATTTTGATAACATATTCTCATTCAAAGTTACCCTTAACATCACCAAAAGTGATGATGAAATTTATTAAAAATGGTCAAAAATATCGACGTAGATATGATTGCCCAAAATGAAAAGAAACAAATTATGAAAAAAGGATGTCACAAAGCAAAACATAATGTATTAATACCTATAGTCCAAACACCTATTGAATATAGCGAATAATTGTACGTAAACATAATGAAAAAAATGAAATTGTGAGATACAAAGTATGAACAGTTGCATAAGTTTTCTTGCAGAAACTTGATACTAATTATGAGGAAACATGATATTCTTCTGTAGTGGATGTGAGATTATATTCAAATATTTTATTAGTTTGGTGGTCATAAAAAATATGGATATGCGGTTAAGAGATGTGGTTACAACATATTTATACCTAGATAATGGTATATATTAAGATCCATGAAGAAAATAAAATGAATGAAGCATATAATACAACATCTCAAAGTATTTATTTTGTTAAACTAAAAAGATCTTTATACGGGCTAAAAAATTCCGATGCCCAGTTTACAATTGTCTCAATAAATATCTATACAAAATGAGAATTTGAGAATGATCCAATTTGCTTGTGTTTTAATTAAAATGTCAAATTCTGGATTTATTATTATTGCGGTATATGGAGATGATTTAAATTTAGTTGGGACTCCCAGAACTATGATATCCCAAAAGAAACTTAGATCAAATGAATCTCTTTACTTGTGGACATATTGATCAAATATGAAAATATAGAAAACTCTATAGATTAAACTAGTTAGAATTTTATTTCAAGAGAAAAGTCAATTTATGATCCTTAAGAGAACCCGGAACTTTTTTGATTTAATTGATATACTTATAGTTATAATTAGACAAAAAGATTTGCACCATTATACTAGTTTGAATATTTAAAAATTTATGGTGCAATAAAAATATTTGTGATTTTTTGATGCCAACTGTGAGGACCATGCCAGCGCAAGGTGACAGACCGCCAATCGAGTGTGAATGGAAGGTAAAGATGAGGAATACTCCATTGGCTTGGTGAAAACTAGATGTGGGTTCAGCAAAGTGCAGCTTGTCCAAAACATGAGCAAGTAAACAATTTGTAGAAAGTCTGGTAGATGCACCCTGGCGCAAGGTGAAAGGACTTTTCAAGGTAGGCAAGCTAGAAAAGCCGCACAAAGGCGATAATGAGAAGCTGAAGAGACTGATAGCTTGGGCAAGAAGGAGAGTTACCAGCCAAAGCGGGCAACGGTCGAGGAAGGATTGATGTAGATAAAGGAGCTTTCCGAAACAATATGAAAATGCTCATAAGGTGGAAGGGTTGTACGCAAAAGCCCTCACTCCACCTAAAATGTCAAATCTGCAATGGGTTTGTAGGAAAAAGGCTATAGTATTGCAAACCATAGCATCTAAACCTAGAGATTTGGTCAAATGCCATGTGGGAGATCATCACTTGATGAGAGACTAAGGACTGGAGGTAAGGGAGGCTCTAAGGACATGCAAACCATGTCCCGTCAGTATGTCTCTATCGTCCTATAGTTGACAACAAAGACTAAAGGACTCTTTTTCAAGCATACTTGGAGTCAAAAGTATGTCAGAAGGACATCTAACAATCCCACCCTATAAAATGGATTGGACATGGGACAAAATTCTACTTTTGATATTGCAAACACCTAAGTGTCCTTGGATTTAGATTCTTCAAAAAAAGCAAGAGATTTTAAAGGAGACAAAAAGAGGAGCAGCAACGCAACGCCGCCATAGTAATTTCGAGTAGAGAGATATATTAGTTTCTAAGACAGTGTTGGGGAAGGTAGGGTGCATGTTGTGAGAATGTATAAAAGTGGCATATGCATACTCTGTAATCTCTCCATTTCTAATCATGAATAAATAAATGTTTTCATCATTATGTTTATGAATATGTTTACTTTGAGTTTTATGTAATCTTCAATATGATTGTTTTTGGATTAATTTTGTATAATATCCGAGTGTGTGTAACCTTGTTGTGTGTCGATCATCATGGATAGGTAGAGAAAGTCCTCGAACAATTTATGTGGTACGTTGCCACGAGCTTCATATAGGTAGAGACAATCCCTTTGATGATTAGGGTGGAACAGAATCATGTTGGCCTCACCTGATAGAAGGGAAGGAGAATACTCCAGACATATCACGTGTGGTGTCTTCGAGTTGGTTGGCCGAATAGAAATTTTTGAGTGCAACATGTATATCTGTGAGTGAGAAAAGTCTGTGTGAGTGTCGACCTATGTGGGATAGGCAAGTCAGCTTGCATGTTTGCTAAGTGGGAATGATTCCCATGTTTCGAATGATGAAGTGGCTTCCCCTGTCGCCATTTCAGGCGATGTATGTTTGTGTGATAAATGTGAACATCTATGTAATGAATGCGATGAGTTTTACATGCTTAAGAAGATGGTGATTCCTTGCCTCAGCGACCTATACATACAATATACTGAGTTTTCCATAAAGGGTAATTCCTCAGAGGGTGATTATTCGTCATGCTTATATAGTCGTTTTTTACTGAGAGTGTGATTCCTCACCATGTTTAAGAACATTTGTGTCTTTGCCTGAGAGGGTGATTCCTCGCCATGCACTAATATATGTGTTTACCAATTCTATTACATGAAACTGTACATTGCATAAGCATTCTCTCTCATTAGTGGTTTTGTTATAGCTGTCTAATGTATCTATGGTTTCAATAATGAAACTGTAGACTTTGATGCAATGATAAATCCATGAGTGATACTTGAGGATGAAGAGCAGGCCTTGCTTGAGGAATTGGCATGGAAGCATGCTTCTGTTGTAGAATCTATTTACCCTGTTGGAGAGTTGTCCATATTTGCTAGTCAGGCAACCATATGCGTTTGGTCTACCTCGTTTTGGGTGTATGAACTAAGTATTTGGATACATGTGTATATATTGGAAGAAATGGAATATTATGTGAATTTAAAAATGGATTAGACTTTTGATACTACAATGTTTAGCTTCCTGATTGGGATTCAATATCTATATCCTTATATGTGCACTTCCATGTGAACATTGCACACTTGACTTGATTAGAACCTTGGGTGTTGCTGACTGGTTGACATCCTTGGCACCACAGATCCTCACCAAGTCTTTTACTGAGAAACAAGATTCCACAACATGGTAGCAGAGCGTGTATGCACGATTTTGGGTAAAATCCACATGTTTACGTAGGAATAGTACTAGATTGTAGGAATTAATCCTAGTGTTGTAAGCTTGAAATTTTAAGTACCCTAGGCTTAATCTACATCTATGAAATGAGTGTTGAGTGTTGAGATAAAAAGTGATAGGTTTGGGTTATGTGACAAAGTTTAAGAATGAGCGTGTGTGGTCCCGAGGGAGAGACTCGAATGAGGGGAGAGATGGCAAGTTAGCACGAGCACTTAATCGCATCTCGGATGTGTTGGAGCAGCAATGTAAGCACTACTCATGTCACTTGCAAGTTCAATCATTAGGTTCCCCAAGGAGGAGCAAAGGGGATGTAAGTACAAGTGATTTTTGAGTCTTTTAATCGATGGGCCTCATGATCACGAGTTGGGTCCAATACCTCATCAAAGAAAGGCAACCTCGATGTTGAGTTGTCAAACACAAACCTCACCAAGTGAAGAAAGTAATCCAGAGAAAATCGAGAGGGGGCTTAGTATGGGCAAGGAAAATGATGGTGATCTTGGAGGGGCAGTTGAGGATATATATATATATATATAGAGAGATAGAGAGATGATGAAAATGGGGCTAAGGTTTTGGAGAAAGAACTGAAGTTTAAGGTTGGTTGTGCTACTATTTCACATGACCGGATTAGACCAATTGAAAAAAATCAAAAAATTAGTGGAGCCGGACCATACCAGACTGAATTAGTGGCTTTGGTATGGTTTGTAGGTGGTCCAGTGCGGTACCCGTGCTTAAAAATCCAAATTAGTCCTAAACCGGTGCAGTTCTGGTTTTCATATTTTGAAAACTGATTTAAACCGAAACAGACTGGTATATATATTTAAAACTTTTTTTTATTATATGCTAATTTGCTAATTAGTATAACATGAACTTCTAATATGATTATTCAAGTCTATTCATCTTATAATATAAAATTAATATAACATGTGATATAATATAAAATTAATCTTATAATTTTTCATATAACATTTGATAACATATAATTTTTAATCTAACATTTGATAACATATAAATTTTAATCTTATAATATAAAATTAATATAACATAAAATTTTAATTTGAAACATAAACTTAATTTTATCATCAAATTTTAATTTGAAACATAAACATTAATATTATGATATTAATATAAACTTACTTTTGATATATATAAATATATATTATATCAATGATAAATACACTTTTGGCATAATAAATTATAATATATATTCTTTTTGTAAATATATTTTTACATATTTAATCATATATACTCATATAAAATGTCTAGAACTTATATAGACTATAGTTAATTTCAATATTATTCTAGTATGTGTTAATTATTATAAAATAATGTACTTATATTATAATATAAATAGATTAATAGCTTAGTATATATAAATACCATATTATTACTAACATAGATAATCTGTATAATCAGGAAAGTGGGAAGTTTGGATTTTGGTAGTGAATCGATTATTATATTTTTAAAATTAATATATATCGATTCGGTTCTAAGAAATATACCATATCGAATCAAATTGGACTATTTACACCCCTAATGAGTTGGATAATTTGCAATCCGATGTTAAGTTCAACCTAGTTTATCAGGCCGGTTGTGCCTATAGGGAGTATTTTTCAACTAGACCTCTTTATAATAATAATACTCTTCATCTTTCTTTAAAAAAAATAAATGTAGTACTATTCATCTAGATCCAAATTTGGATACCTTGAAACGCCTGGATGCACATATGAAGATAGATACATAAGCAAAGAAAAATTCTACTCATTATTTTCATACTCAACACATCACATATAACACATAATTTTTTATTTTTTAATTTTTAATTTTTTTTTCTTATCAAATATATAATATATAGATGATGAGTAGAAAATTTTAATTAGTATAGTAAGAATAAAACCAAATAAAATTTAAAAATAAATTAAAAAAATATAGTGTATGAAAAAGATTATTCGCAAAATCCATATGCAAATATTCAAATCCAAATGTGCATATGTATATGGAGTTTTAAGTTTTAACTTTGAATTTTAAAATTTGAAAAAAAAAAAAAAAACAGAAATCGTAAATCTTTTCGGGCCTTGGACAGCAATCGATCCGAAGTTAAGACCCGGTTGAGAACTTCGGGTTTGGAAAAGTCGAGAACACTGCGAAAAGCGATCGCAGTTTCGCAGCGAACAAAGTACAAAACAAAAAAAGAGAGGGATGGCGGACGTCTTAATTGGTCTTTCTCAGTCTTCCCTACTTGTGGCGCGGCGCAGGGTTGGATTTCGCTTACATCGGGAAACCCGCAACAACGGTGGTAGTAGCAGCACCATTTGTTGTTCAAGCCGACGGCTTTCAGAACTGCGATCTTCTTGGGGATTTGGGGTCGGATCAGATCAAAGACGGTGTCTTTTGGCTGCTTCTGGGGCCGTCTCTTCTGACCCAGTTCAAGCGCCCACCATATACTCCTCCCAACCGGATACTGCTACTGGCGGTGGTGGTGACGGAGACGAATTGGGTAACAGAGGCGGAGACGGCGGCGGAGGCGGCGGTGGTGGTGACAACAACGACGACGAAGAGTGCGGAGACGGCTCAGACGAAAACATCAAGAAGATGGCTGGCATGTCCATGTCTCAAAAGTTAACTCTGGCTTATGCCGCTCTTGTTGGAGGTAAAGAACTAACGGTTTCAACATAAATACTTTATTTATTGACGCCCTCTTCTTTTTCTCCCCTTTCTTTTTGTTTGCTTGATTGGGGAGTGTAGCCGCGACGGATTCATTCCATATCTTTCTTGCTAAAGCAAACGAAAAATAGTTGCATGAGGTTCAATAACAACAGTAGACGTTGTTTGGATTGAGAGAATCTCTAAATTTATCACATGACATCTAATAATTACAAATTTATTAAATTCTCGCATAAAATATAATAAATAATTTAATTTTTTAAATTTTTAAATAAAACTAATATTAAAAAATAACATTTTCAATATTATTTATTTTCAACTTTCATCTTCTCTCAACTTACTATCCAAGTCTCTCTCAAGTGTGTACAAACTTTTACCATAAAACAACTAAAGAATCGGGAATTATAAAATTTATGCAAATGTTTTGGGGAAAATTTGGGCCATAATATTTCACAATAATTCGAGCATGGCATGTAATGGGTGGGCGCAAGGAATTAAGTCTTGAAAAATAATTGCTTTGCACCATTGGGGACTGCTGAATTAGGTCTTGTATGTACTGCCTGTTTACTCAGGTTGCATCCTTCGTGTTTATTACTTAAAGCTTTGGTTATTTATAAAAGGACAATGATATTGAGAATATTTTGTTGTGATAAATTATTTATATACAGTCCTTAAGTGTGCAAGTTCTGCACTCCCTTTGAAAAAAATAGAGAAAATTTGGGATTAAGTTCTGCACACTCCCTTTGAAAAAAGTAGAGGAAATTTGGGTTCCACGTGAAAAGACCAACATTTTCATGGTAGACCCCAGTTTTTTCAAAGTGTGTGAGGTTTTTCCATCCTAGGACTGTGTCTAGCCTTACTTTTTTCTTATTTAGTTGAATTGTTATGCAAATGAGTCATATCTGTGTCCTTGATGTCTGTTAGCCTTGGTTCTGTAAACTAATCCAGAAGCAAAACTAAATTATGACTGTATTCTCACCTTTTTTGGTCTGTTCCAATCTGTATATATTATTTTTTTGATAAGGTCCAATCTGTATATATTATTGAAGCATGATCTTATAAAAAAATATATATATTATTGAAGCAAGACTGATATTTGACAGTGGGTGGAGCTATGGGCTACATGAAGAGTGGCAGCCAGAAGTCACTCCTGGCAGGAGGAGTATCAGCCTCACTACTGTATTATGTTTATGCTACGCTTCCCACAAAACCCGTTCTTGCATCATCCATAGGGCTTGGTAAGAATTAATCATACTCTTCACAATTATGTTAAATTTTCCATATTTATTATAGATTTATGTTGCTAGAGCCATGTTTCAAGAGATTTATCCTATGCATGTATGGATAAGACCTGTTTTTATTGTTTTCATTAGCATGGTCCCTACTAAAATCTTTTTATTAAAGGATGCTCAATTTTAGTGGACTTCATGGTTATTAGAATTTTGCAGAAGATTTATTGAGAGCAAAGATCAATGCATTTTTTATTTTTTGAGAAAAAGGGGGAAATAGGTCCTATGGTATTGATTCATTCTGTTAGCCTTCTATGTATATCTATTCTAGCCTTATTGAGTTAGTGAGATTTGAAGGACCTGCAAATATAACACTTAAAGCAAACTTAAGTTACGGTCTTATAAAGGATAAGTTGGTAACTAAAGTAATTACTCATACCCCTGCAATCCTACTCATGCATGCATTACCTATACATAAGTTCCTACTTATGCATCATAATAAGCCAAAAGGTCATCCATGTAACTGCTGGTCGAATGCTCTAAGCATTTACGGTTGGGAAGTTTCACTTTTGAAATATTGTTTTAATTATTGGAAACTAATGAAAGGGATATTGTAATGGTAAGTGCATGTAACACCCCCTTCCTGTAGGTTAGGCTTGTTACGTACTTTCGTAACTATGCCCGGTAAAGAGACCCAACATAATAAAAACACCTAATTTTTCTAAAATAAATTCCCAAAAAAATAGCATAAAAATATAATCTCATAACAAGAAAATATAAATCCTATTTTTTGTGGAAAAAAAGAGAGTTATTAACTAAGGCCTGGTTTGGTTTCACAAACATTTGAAACTATCTCATCCCATCTCATCTTATCGCAACATCCAAATGCGATTCAAACACAAATATTTTTTAATTTTTAATTTTCAAATTTTCAACTTTTTTATCTAATAATTACCTAATCATTACAACTTTTCCAAACTTCTAAACAAAACACGAAAAACAATTTAACCTTTTCAAATCTCAAAACAAAAATAATTTTAAAAAATTATATTCTAACTCTCTTTTAACTTTATAATTTTTTTTTAAAAACTCTCTTTCCTTTTCCAAAACCCCATAATCTTAACTCAAACCATTTCACTACTATTCACAAATTTCTCATCTTATTTCATCTTTGTAACCAGATGAGGCCTAAGTCTGAAATTCTCTTGACACATATATATGCATGGACGTGAGCTTGTCAACACTATTGTCTTTACTTGGATATTTTGAAAACATTAAAAAACAAATAAACAAAAGAATCGAATATTCAATTAGTACATCATACTGTAAACATAATAAACATAGAATTTTCTTGAAAAGTTTTCATACTTAATAAAACTTTTTTTTTTATCAGTAAACAAGATTTTATTGATCAAAAGAGTAGGCAAAAGCCCATGTATATGGGACATATACAAGAGCAATGTCTATGCATGCTTAGTTTAGAGATACAAGGAATTCATGAAATGACAAGCTATTAAAGTCAATTACAATCGACCAATGGAGTAACATATTGAAAAAAGTAGACTTCTAAGTTCTGTTGACCGTTCTTGATTTTCAATACTTCTTTCGTTCCTCTCCTTCCAAATATACCACCATAAACATATTGGAACCAACTTCCAAATAGAGGTAATCTGAGAGTTACCAAGAAGCTAGGAGGTCCACTACCCGTCTTGGCATCACCCAAGCTAATCCCACCCAAGCAAAAACTTCATTCCTCAATGTCCTGGCAATCTCATAGTGAAGAAGTAGATGGTCAATCGACTCTCTACTCTTTTTACACATACAACACCAATTCAAGACTATGATTCTATGTTTTCTTAGATTCTCTAGAGTGAGGATCTTCCCCAAGGAAGCTGTCCATACAAAAAACTTTGCCTTTAGGGGGCACCTTTGTCTTCCAAATACTCTTCCATGGGAATGAATTTGTACCATGCATTGTCATGGCTTTGTAGAAAGAGCGGACTAAAAGCTTCCCTATCTTAGAAGGGCACCAAAAGATCTTATCTTCAAATCCTGCCAATAGCCGGGTGGAGTAAACTAGGTTATAGAACTCTGAAAAAGCCGAAATTTCCCAATCTTGTGCATGTCTATGGAATGTGACATTCCATTGTGGAGTGCCGTTAGAGAGTATGAAGAGGTCCGCAATTGAGCTTCTTGCATGCTTGCTATGCCATAAACTTGTGGAAAAGTTTATGGGGTGTAGAATTTATCAGACTTGGCCTATTTATTGGGGTGTAGAATTTCTTCTTTGCCTTTGAGGTATCTTGGGTTTCCTTTGGGAGCCTCTTTTAAAGCTATCAACATATGGGATGGGGTGATTGAAAAAATTGAAAAGCAGTTAGCGGGTTGGAAGAGAATTTACTTGTCTAAGGGGGGAAGACTAACTCTGATAAAGAGCACTTTGTCCAATCTGCCCACATATTTCCTTTCACTTTTTCCTCTTCCGGCAAGAGTTGAAAAGAGAATAGAAAGTTTATTTCGAAATTTCTCGTGGGGAGGAAATGGAGAGGATAAGAAGTTTCATTTGGTTAGTTGGAAGAAGGTTTGTCAACCATTGGATTGTGGTGGGTTGGGGATTAAGGATTTAAGGGTGTTTAATAGAGCATTACTTGGGAAATGGCTTTAGAGATATCAATTGGAGAGTAAAGCCCTTTGGAAACATGTGATAGAAGTAATATATGGAAGTTTATGGGGAGGTTGGTGTTCTAAGCTAGCTAGTGGAGCTTATGGGGTTAGTTTGTGGAAATTTATTAGAAAATGATGGGATTCCTTCTCCAACAATTTCAGATTGAAGGTGGGTGATGGAAAGAGGATTCTCTTTTGGCATGATCTGTGGTGTGGGGATACTGCTCTCAAGCTGGAATTTCCTTCTCTATTTAGAATTGCTAGGGATCATAATGCATCTATTTATGATTCTTACTGCAGTAGAAACAACAAGGTTGAATGGAATATCATTTTTGCAAGGGACGTTAATGACTGGGAAGTGGATGAAGTTAAGGTTTTGCTGGTAAAACTCTACAATTCTAAGTTGGTGCTTGAAAGAGAAGATAGTATGGAGTGGATTTCTGCTGGAAATTCTAAGTTTTCTGTCTCATCTTACTACAGAATTTTGTCAAGCCTTAGTAGTTGTGAGTTCCCATGGAAAAGTATTTGGAAAGTAAAAGTTCCCTCTAAGGTTGCTTTTTTCTGTTGGGTGGCATCTTTGGGTAAAGTATTGACTATTGATAATCTTAGAAGGAGAGGTATGCTTATTGCTGATTGGTGTCATGTGTAAACGGAATGGAGAATCAGTAAATCACCTTTTTATTCACTGTGAAGTGACTAGTTATTTGTGGAATGAGGTTTTGAGTTGGATAGGATTACATTGGGTAATGCCTAAAGATGTGGTGGCTCTGTTGGTAGGGTGGAAGTTTGGGAAGGGCTGTAAAAAGGCGGCGAGAGTTTGGAAGATGATTCCTCCTTGTCTTATGTGGTGCATTTGGCTTGAAAGAAATGGGAGATGCTTTGAAGATAAAGAATGTTCATTGGGAGAGCTTAGGGATTTGTTCTTGAGCATTTTGAGTTCTTGGGTTAAAGCTTTTGTAATGGAGGATAATTTTCTGCTTTTGTTTAGTTTTCTGGTGTTAGTTTTTTTTTTTTGGAAGATGTAGGTGTTTCCTTTGTATACATCCTGTGTACTTGGGCTTATGCCTATTTCTTTGAATAAAATTATTACTTATCAAAAAAAGTTTCCTTGAGCGCCATATCGCTACACCATACATCATGCCAAAATATTAAATTTTGGATCCATCACCCACTTTAAAGTGGGTATATCTTGAATATGTGACCCAACCGCTTATATGCTTCCATAGTCCCACCCCATGAGGCCCACCCACCTCCTTGTTACACCATCCTCCCCATGGTTCCCCATGCTTCAATTCAATGACGCTTCTCCACAAAGTCCCCTCTCATTGTGATATCCCCACAGCCACTTACCAAGCAAAGCTTTGCTGAAAAACCGCAAGTTCCGAATACCCAAACCTCCATCCTAAATAGGAGAGCAAATTTTGTCCCATTTCACCTANCCCCCCCCCCCCCCCCCCTCCCCCCCCAACTGTCATCTAGAGGGTTTCTTGGCACCTAATCTAGTTCTAACTTATCCAATAACGGATGGTTTCCAATTATCATGTATTTAACAGCCAAAAATTGGGCTTTGGCTAGTTAATTTTTGGGCTTATCCATCCATATATGAGCCTAATGGCCCGAACCTACTCCATTTTGAATCTTGGACCATAATTTCATATCCAATCCTATCTCCTCGAATAATATGCACAGGCTAATGGCCCAATAAAATAATCTTCCTTCTAGCTGTAACAAAATTGGGCTTGTGGTCCAAACTTGTATAGCCTAAAAAATCTGGGTCTGGACATTACAATGCACATTGACAGATACATTCTTATTAGTTGACGTTTGAGTAAAAATGCCTTTCATTACATTTATTTTTCGAAAATATTTTATGATTGGAAATTGAATGGTAAGGTAGGTCTTTTAATTTTTTGAATTCCTAATTGTTTGTCTACCTCCTAATCTTTATTAAGTTTTAGTTACTTATTGAAGGCTGTCATTTTCTGGATCCTTCATTTCCAATCTAAACTTTGTTTATAACTTTAAGTGCTTTTGTTATCTCCTACTTGCAAGGCCTGTCTGCTGCACTTTTGGGAGTGATGGGTACTCGTTTTAAGAAATCTGGGAAGATATTTCCAGCAGGTGTTGTATCTCTGGTGTCGCTTATAATGACCGGTGGCTACTTACATGGGATTATGCGGAGTCTACACTGAAATGTTTACAAGCGAGACTCTAGTTATTAGCTTGAGGCTGTATGGTACTCACCAACTTTGATCGAATTATATCTCATCTGGGAACCAGGATCA